>RJWM01004086.1:0-104859 GCA_004363535.1 Dasyprocta punctata | reverse complement strand
AGAAGGAGAAGGAATCACATGGCCACTTAGTGAATGGTAGGGAAATCAAGATTTGAATCCAAGATTGTCAGATTCCAAATTCTATTTTCTCACCACTACCCAAAGCTGCCTCCCACTTGGGACTGGCCACCCTGGCCCCCAGTGGCTCTGAGGAAGGTAAGGGGGCGTGCCCAGCTGCGGCACTGCGGCCTGATTCCCATGCAGCTCCTCCTCGGCAGCTGCAGACACACAGGCAAGGAGAACCTGTTTTGCCCCTTGACTGGCTGCTGGGCAGCAGGTCTGTGACAGATGACAAGGGGCATGACTGGCTTTGGAGCAGGGCTGTGTGTCCTTGCTGTCTGCTGTCCTTTTTCCTTCTCAAGCCAAGGGGACAAGTGGGCAGCTCCTTGGAGAAACATCACAATTGTATCCAAGTTCTCCAGAAAAACAGAACCAGTATGTATTAGAGGAGATATTTTCTAGTTAAGTTTTACTGAAGACTAGGTGGGGTTTGGATCTCCAGGCTACAATTTTGATTAGATCCAGAAGTTTAATACTCACAATTTTTATAAAGAACAGCCAGGCATGGTGGTGCATGTCTGTAATCCCAGCACTCAGGAGGCTGAGGCAGGAGGATCTTTGCAAGTTCAAGACCAGCCTGGGCTACAAGGTGAGCTCAAGGCCAGCCTGAACTGCATAGCAAGACCCTGCCCCCCTCAAAAAAAAATTTTTTTGAAGAGTGTTGCATGAAGAAGATTAAGTGACTTAGTCAAAACAGTCTTGGAGCCTTGAGGTTAGAACTGCCACCAGCACTCCGCAGCCCTGAAGCATTGCTACTGATCACTGAGCAGGAGAAGTAAGTCCTCGGAGCTGTTGACACCATTTGGCACAGAGAAAGCTTATGGTCCATTACGGTACCCTTTATGGCAAAGGCAGGCAAATAGATAACGATTTGAGTGTGTGAGGAACCTTATACTTCAAAGAAAAACTGAAAAACAAATCATTCCAAGATATATTTACATGAAGAACTGAGATGCAGAAGGAAAAGGAGAGAATGGTCTAGAATCTGCGCTACCCAAAGTGTGGTTCATGAACCAGTCGCATCAACATCACCAAGCCCCCTGCTGGAAATGCAGACTCTCGCTCCTCCCACACTGCATGAGACAGAGCCTGCCCCTTAGCAAGAGCTCCGACAGATCCACGTGCACTGTAAAGTTTAAGGAGCATTTCTGGAGTAGAAACTTGGCTGGGGCTATTGGAGTCACCCGAGGAGTTTTAGCAGTGCCTGGGCCTGGTCCAGGTCGCAGAGGTGGCCGAGTCTGGGAGGAGGCTTCTGTTCCAGGAGACTTTCAAAGCTCCTCCTCTGACATACAGCGGGTTGAGAAGCAATTGTCTGTGGTGCACCTCAGGTGTGGGGGCATCTGGCAGGGGTGAGCAGGGGAAGCAAAGGGTGCCCTGGCAGCCTTGCCCTGGCTCAAACTCGCCAGCCCTGACTTTCACTGAGAGAGCACCTCAGGGCTAAAAGGAGACCAACTGTCCAGGGTGCTGAGTTCTAATCTCAACTCTGCTAATCTCAACATGTCCCTGAGCCCTGTCCGAGCTGTCCTTGCTGGTCAGACAAAGGAGTGATTAAATAAACCGAACTGTCCCTCACTTGAGATCTTCACTTGAAAATGAGGCTATTTCTTTCCTCTGGTCAAGATGTGCTGTTTTCTCCCTGCTTCTCTGCCCCTTCCCTGCTTCGTGGTTCTGCTTAATAAAGTGAGGCCACTCACGACTTCTGCCTGGCCACCTCCTGAGGGCCACAAAGGGCCTGCTTCTATTGGCCGGAAGGTTGGGCCCAGCTATGTGGCAGGAGTCACAGGCACGGTTACCCTTTGGAGGTGTAAGTGACAGAGAAAGGGCACTAGGGAGCCTTCCAGGGTGGGACAGACCACACCTTGACCCGGTGGTGGTTTCCTGGGTGCACATTGGCTGAGCTTGTCACCTGGGAAGTGAGCAGTTTGTGTAAATTATACCTCAATTTGAAACAAAGAGGGAGTGGCACTCCAAACCCTTGGCAGGGAACACAGGCAAGAAGCTAGAGAAGAAATTGGTGGAGAAGGGACAGTGAGGACCAGAGACGCGGACTGCCAGGTAAGGACAGAGGTGGGCAGAGAAGGTGCTTATGGGAATCACGCCCCAAATTCCAGGCAGTTGGAACTGTCCTAGGTGAAGGGGTGGGGCTTGGCTTTCGAGTAGTATGACCAACCATACTGGTTTGCCCTGGGACTGTCCTGGTTTTAGCATGGAAAGGTCTGTATCCCAGGAAATCTCCCAGGCCAAAATAAACGGATCACCCAGGCCTGAGGCTATGGGTGGCATTTGGGCTGCTTGGGAGGAAGTGGAGCAGGTGCAGGAAACCCTCCCCGGGCCCCAAGCTGTGCAGGAGGAGCCCACATTGCTTTGGGTAGATGAGCTCTTTCCTGTCTAAACAGAAACGAGCCTGAAATCCAAAGCCTGCAACAAGGCAGTGTCTACCTGCATCTGGGCTCTCCAAATGGCCAATCCCTCTCTGGTACCTCCAGCCAGGCCTCTGCCCTGCAGCCTTTACCTGCACAGACCTCTTGGGTTAGGATACAACTGTGTGTTTGCTTTGGGGTGTTTGTATCCGGTTTTGCAGCCCTTGGGGTGTGAGCATGCCCTTGCTGCCTTTGTACGCTGCCATAGCTCAGCTCAGCACCACAGCTTCGCCTCTTTGGAGAATTTTTAATCTTTTTATGTCATGGTCTTTTGGGCAGTTTATAATTCCCTGCTCAGAATAATGCTTTAAATGCATAACATAAAACACAGAGAGTTGCAAAGAAAATCAACTATTCGAATATATGACTATCAAAAGACTTCTTAAAACACATGCATTTGCAAAAAATACTCATCAACCTCTTTCTTAATTAAAGCTTTGCCTAACAAGAACAGCAAGTGCATTCTGAGGTCACTGTGACAACAAATGCCCTTTCATGACACCTGCAACAAGCGCACCGTGAAAGCAAAAACATTTGTGATTTGTGTTAGGGACGAATGGCAGGTGCTACCCACCGACACTATTGTCATTTGTCCCTTACACTCCTAACAACAGGAAATGCTAAATTCCACTTAGCAGTGTATGAAAAACATCCATGTGATTTTTATTCCATCCAGTTTCACACGCGGGCCCTGAATTCTGTGTGCTTTCTCTTAAGACATGCTACATCCGTGAATGAAAGAACAGAAATGTGCTTTGTGAAATGTCAAAGACAGTGTCTTTCTGATTCCTGTTAGTCCTGGGGTGACCAGCGTTTCCTGGGGTAGGCTAGGGAGGTTGAGATCCAGGCTCAAACCGTAAGATCAGCCGGGCCACTGGGAGACCACAAGCAAAGCAGAGACTCTATCTGTCAGAGCTGGCTGCTGGCTCTTGGCTGGCTTTGCTGTAGTAAAATGACAGACATTTGCTATGACCCCCACCTCCCCACACCCTTCACTTGTGTGCAGGAGGGCGGGCTGGCAGGCAGAGGTCACGCACTGGGGGAGCAGGAAGCCTATCTCTTACTCTGGGGAGAGGCCTTGGGGACCGGTCAGTGTCAGAGCCCATGCTGGCCAAAGCAAAGGCTGAGGGCCGTGGGGAAGACCTCCTGTCTCACGGTGTCCCGAGCATGCTGTGTGTAACACAATCCTTTGGGTAAACCGTACTGGGACCTCTTTGAAAATGAATCTACCCAGAAGGAAGGTCATGCAGAATGTAAGGTCTTGGCAAGAATGGGTTTTTTTGTTGTTGCTTTTTTTTTTTTTTTTTTAATCACCCTGTTCAAGAGGGCAGGGGAGCAGAGACCCTTCCGGCAAGTGGCCCTCATTCTTGGCCCTAGCCCAAATGACTCTGGGCAGGAAAACTGCCCTCCAATTAACAATTAAGGCCCACTATAGCGCCAAGTGGCACGCTCCCAGCCCCAACCTGGTGACATTTCAGCCCTTTAGCCAGTGTGCTCCCAGCACTTGCACAGCGCAGCTGGGCCCGGGGTTATTTTTATCTGATAGTGCTGTTGCTGGTTTTCTGGTAGCTGGGGCTGCGGGCTCCAGCAGCAGCGAAGGCACAGCAAGGGTTTCCTGCGCAGTCTCTTCCTCCTTCCTCCAGCGTGGGTCTCGCCCTCCTCGGGTCTCAGGTTGCAGCGATTGGCTGGAACCTAACCTTGGCCTTGAGGACATCAAGAGCATGGTGGCCTTCCCAGGCTTGTCCCCTGCACACTGGCCACTCAAGCTCCACCCCTGGGTCCCCCACACCATTTCCTCTCCAGAGAGGGGAACCAAGTACTTTTCCTGCTTGCCTCTCCCACCCACAACTCTAGTCAGCCAAACTTGCTCTCTGCAAAGCCAGATTGGTCAGACTGGTCCTCAGTTTTGACTGTGAACCACCGTCAGAATTTGGTTTTCTTTCTCTTTTGAATATTCTGGTTGTAGCCTACCAATAAGTTGATTTCACAACCTAATAATGAGTCATGATTCAGTTTGAAAAATACTTGACTAGATAAATTGCTGGAGCTACTTCTCTTTTCTGGGTGAAGGAAAGGCACTAGGATTTATAGAGGCCCTCTAAATAGTCACCACCCTGGCTTTTGAGCTATACCCATTTCACAGGAAAGGAAACTGAGCCCACATTCTTGTTGCTTAGAAGGGAAAATCAGAGGTTCCCGAGCTGCTGAGCGTTCTCATGATGGTCCCCATTTCATCTTGAGTCCACAGACTAAACCGTGGGGGAAACGCAGACACCGTGGAAACAGGGAAATAGTACAAATCAGAGCTTTTTTCTCAGAGGGTTGGCTGTTCTACGCTCCCCAGCACACTATTGATTCTAACCCTGATCTTTCTGATTCTAAATGTAGTGCACTACAAAACCCCCTAACCTCAGCTTTGTCATCTGCAAAATAACATGAAAACATCTACTTTGTTGGAAAAAATATATTCATTGAGTACTTTCTGGTAAGTAGGAGGGACGATGACTGGAAGAAAATCAAAATGCAAATAATGACTTTCCTACTGTGATGGGATTTAAACGATGAAGTCCCCAAATTCCACCGTCTTTATAATCCCCAGAATTGCTGAAGGAGTTTGTACAAAAATAAAACCATTGTAGCTACAAAACCCCACAAGTTTGCAGACGTGTGGTGAGAATGAGACGGAATGGAAGGAAACCAGTGCTCTGTAAGTGGCAGCCAGTGCTAGAAAAGTGAATTTGCATATTTCTGACTGAAAATGGCAAAGGAAATATTGAAAATGGGTTGCATTTCAAAGTAGAATTTCTATCCAGGTAAACAGAGGGGAGGGAGTTGTCTCATGAGTATTCTGATTTAAAGATTATACTGATGAACATATGTAACAGAACATCCCCCCACCCCCCCGGCCCATCCAGTATACTTCAGTTTGTTAGTTGCCCAGGTAATAGTTCCTGTTCCAGTTCCGGTTGCTTCTGTTTCTTAGAAACGGCTGGTCACTGTGATGCATAGCTGGGCACCATGATGCACATTGTATAAACCGATCCCCAAGTGACAATCCATTCTGCCTCTCTACTTCTCTGCTTGCTTATCTCATGTAAGCCCCAGACCACCAGTGATCAGGGCCTGATACTCTCGGAATGATCCTGATCACTGCCCATTGATGTAAATAAACCTGCCTCCAAATCCTGGGTGTCAGTTCTGTGTTTCTGCTCACCATTGCAACACCACACAGAAACCACTAACACTCACAAATCTGGAGTACAGGGTGTATAGCCCCCAAGTTACCCAGTCTCAGGCAAGGGTGTCCCCTCCACCTGACAGATATCTCTGCCTAGTAAAAGCCTAAGGAAGGCCAACTGAGTGTTTCATCTTCCCAGCCCAGAGCGGGGGGGTGGGGCTTGTCTTCTCTCCGTTTCCCACACAAGAGCATGGAGGAGCCTAGACAGGAAGAGACAGGCCCTGAATCACACATGGCGGGCTGAGCAGCACCGGAAGGAAAGACAGCGTGAGTGATGGCAGCACTCAGTTGTCGCCCAGCACTTGGGGTAGAGTGGGACAGCATTGAAGAGACTGGCCAACCGTGAAAAACAGGATGAAGAAATTTTTTTTCTGAGCAAATAATTATTCTATTTAGAAGGTCACATGGAGAAAGTAGGAGACAGAAATGAAGACTTCCGTTTCCATCCCCAGGGGCTGTGCGCCTAAGGGTGTCCAACTGTTGCATACCATTTGCTGGAAATATTACCCTTACTCCACTCAGTTCCCTTTGTACCTTTGTCAAAAATCAGTTAACTGTGCATGCGTGGATCTATTTCTGGACTCCGCTTCATTGATCTGTTTTTCCATCTTGATGCCAGTACTACACTGTTTTGATTATTGTCACTTTGTAATAAGTTCTGAAATAGTCACAGTCAGGCATATAGCTCAGGGGTGCAGCACCTGCCTGGCAAGTGCAAGGTCCTGAGTTTGATTCCCATGACAGAAAAAAAAAAAAATGTTGAAAAGTCTTCTGTGTTTTCTTTCAAACTTGTGTTATTCTGTGTTTTCTTTCAATCTTGTGTTAGGTTTGTTTATCTATTTATTCCTATTTTGCTGTGGTACTGGGGATTGAATTCAGGCCCTTCTTTGTATTTTTATTTGAAGATAAGCTCACACTAAGTTGCTAGATTGCACAAACTGGGCTTAAACTTGTGATTCCCCTTGTTTCACATTTCCATAATGCTGGGATTACTGGCTTCCACCACCATGTCCAACTGGTCCCTTGCACTTATACATGAATTTTACAATCAGACCATTAATGTCTACAGCAAGAGAAACTTAATGATATTTTGATTATGTTGAGTCTATAAATTGGAAAAGAACTAAAATAACATTTTTTTAATGATGGAGCGCAAACCCAAGGCTTGTGAGGCCTAGCAAGAACTGTACTACAGAGCGATATCCTCCAGCCCAAGAACTGACTTCTCAACCATATCAAGTCTTTCGGATCCATGAACATGGTATTGCTTTCATTTATATATGCCTTCTTTAAATTTTCTCAGAAGTAGTTTTGTAGTTTTTGTTGACCACGTTTTGCACATTTTTTGTCAGATATAACCCTAAGTAACTTGTATTTTTTGATGTTAATATAAATGCTATTTTAAATTTTCATTTCTTGTTGCTCATTACTAGTATACAGAAATGCAATCAATTTTGTATATGGAGTTTAGATTCTGAAACCATGGTAAACTCTTATGTCAGTTATCATAATAGCCTTTATCTACTGTAGTTTCATAGGATTTTCAAATAAAGACAAATGCTGAGAGGCTATATTCAAGGAGTCCATACTCTAACAAACTCCATCCTTGGGCTTTTAGAAAGAAGCGGATGTACAATCCAACATGAGGACGGACAAATCCTGCAGGTTATCTGCAGGGAAGCAGATAAATACATGCATGAGTTTCATTAAGGCTAATGTTAACATGATTGATATTCTAGTAATATTGGGAAATACCCTCAACATAGATCACTTGATTATCATCCACATTCATTATGGTTAGGATATCAGAAGATGGCTGAAAAGAAAAATATTGTCTTGGGTTAGAAAAATGTTCCAAGATTTGTTCTACAAAGCATGACTTTATTTCATTCTGACCTTGACAAAGCCTCCTTCCCAGTCTCCAGGCTCCTCATCTTGCCCCTTCTAACCCATTTCTACTGAGCTAGATTTTGTAAAAATATAAATCAGACCACGCTAGCTCCCGCACTTAGAATAAAATCTAAATTTTTCACCCAGCCTAAGAAGCCCTTTTGCATGATTTCCTTTCCTACCCCTACCAATCAAGCTCTTCTCCCTGGCAGAAGCAATCGTTGCCCCATGCATTCCACACCCCTCTTTTCCCTGCTACTCATCACCTGTCTAATCCTTCCTTTGCGTTTTTCTGACACCTTTTCTGACCTTCCCAACCAATATTCACTCTGAAAGAACCCCAGCTTTTTCCTGCCTTGCACTTACCATATTTGTCATTTAATTTTACACTCAAACTGCCAGGAAAGCCAGGGCTACTACTAATTGTTTTTCTTGTACTGGAGACTGAACACGAGGTCTTTGCATTGGGCTACATACTCAGTCGCTATTTTATTTTATATTTTGAATCAGGAGGGCTGGAAGTTTGGCACAGTGGCTTAAGCACCTGACTGCAGGTGTGAAGTTGTGAGTTCAATCCCTGGTGCCGCAAAAAATAAATAAATAAATAAATAATAATAAAATATTTTGAATCAGGGTCTTGCTAAATTGCCCAACCTGGGCTCAAAGTTGGTATCCTCCTGCCTCAGCCTCCCAGAGTGCCGGGATTATAAGCATGTGCCACCTTATCTGGCTAAAACTACTGCTAATTCGTGTTCCTCACCTCTTACTTGAGAAGCAGTGGGCACTCAAATAGTTTAAATTATTGCTTTGTACCTACACCTGGGTACAACCACTCACTTACCCCCACCCACCCCAGTCTTTAGATTGACCTCACATCCTGGGCTTCTTTTCCCTTAGAAGGATTATTCAAACCTTGGCTTCAGAGTGAAATCTCCCCAGGTGATTCTACAAAATACTAATTCTTGGACCCCACCCCAGATCATTCAAATCCAAATCTCTTGCATAAGCCCTTGTATTTGATTTTAAAACTCCCTAGGTAATTCTCATGTGCCAGAACTGAGAACCACTCACATCAAAGAAAAGAAAGGTGGCTTTTATCCAGCCAGGGGATAAAAATCCATGGATGGGATCACCCAGAAAGACAAACAGATATGAGGGCCCTCACTCCGGATTCCCCTCAATCTGACCTCCCGTGAGGGTTGACCTTTGTCCCAAATGGAGTCAAACTCCAAGGTAGCAGGAAGAAAGAAGGAAGCTAGACCAGAGTGGAAAGCATTTTCAAACTTTATTTACAACTGTCACAGTGACAAAAAGTAGTTTGGAAAGAAAAAAAATGCTAGTTTCTCCCTGAGCCTCAAAAAAGAACAGATAGAAGTTACAGAGGTTCATCTCACAACAGGCATTTTACTGAAATACTAGGATTTTTTTTTTTCAATACGATCAGTTAGAAATACACACAAATTACTTAAAAAAAAAAAAAAAAAAAAGAGGAGGCCAGACAGGAGCTCAGCCACTTATCCAAGAGCAGCTGGGTCCCCTAGACAGGCTCAACTGCTGAGAGGCCTGACTTGAGCTGTCAGCCCTTGGCCTGCTCAGACCATGGACGGTCGTACAAAGTGGTCTAGGGACCAGCAAAAGGAATAATCCATCCCCAGAAACATACATGTACACAAAGTCGACTTGATACGTGGTTTACAAGCACATTCCCATCACATGGCAAGACTGCGACAGATGATCCAGGGCAGTGGGGGAGAGGGCGACACCAAAGCACAGGAATTTAAGAGGCGAGACCCACATCCACAAAGGGAAGCACAGGGCGAGAAACGCTGGGAGGGGGTGGGAGGCGGGGTGAGCTGACCTCTGCAGCCAGAACAGAAGGAAGGAGGGAGGAAGAGAGCAGCCTGCGGCGGCAGCGCAGGCTACAGCCCCTCCTGCTTCTGCGAGGAGGAGCCAGAAGAAGTTATTGCCATTGGTGTGTGTAACACAGGCAGAGGACAGAGGGAGGAGCAGGGGTAGTGGTGACTGCCGGGAATCCAGGACCAAGTCCTCACGTCAACAGCACGTCCCCATCCTCCTGCCCTGACGTGCCCCATGGTCACCTGACCTTGAGGTATTAAACACCGCTAGCCACACAAGCCCAAAGCCAGGGTCAACCCTAACTGGAGGCCCGAGGGGACATTGTGGGTGCCTTGCTTGGGAGGTTATAGCCCAAAGAAGGCTCTAGATTGACCTCTTGGTCACATAGTCCTGCTCTGAAAGAGACGGCAGAAGAGTCTCTCCTGTGACCGGCTGCTCTAGAAGGCTGCTGTGACTGAGCTGCGACTGGAGCTGGGGCCAGAGGCTGACTTTCTCAGGCAACTGCTGTCCCTGCTAGAAACAGCTGGAAGGTGGGGTGGGATGAGGGCCGGAGCGCTCCCGCCCCATGCCATCTCCCACCTACACCCAGGGACAAGGTAGGGAAAAGCAGGGGTCTCTTCACAAACTGGATCCCATAGCTGCTCCATGGCACCCCCAGGAACCCCCGAACTGTGCCAGCTTGTGAGATCTGCATGAGAATGTACCTCCCCACCAAGGAGCAGGCTCTCCCTCACCGCCCACCAGAAAACCACGCCGAGAACCAACAAGAGAGTGGGCACCGCTGCCAGTCAGGCGGGCTGCAGTCTACAGCAGGCTGGGGACCCATCTGTCTGGCCACAGTGGTGGCCACTGCCAGAGGGCAGCAGGCAGAGACGGGAGAGCCAGCCGGGGGAGCCACCAACCCACACCCCTGCTCTGTGGGACTCTAGGTACAAGTCTGGGAGGGGATCAGAGAAGGGGAGCCTTCACGCCCAAGCATCAATTTTGGGGTACCAACAAGGGCAAGAAGTGCCCCTCACTCCACAAAGTGCTGCAGGCAAGTGGGAGAAAGGCTTCCAAGCACTGCTTCTTAAAAACCTCAGGTCTTTGGGGTTCCCTTGAGCCTGCCGCTGACGGGGGCAGCATCTGTAGGAAGGACAGAGTGACCGTGCCTTTCCTTTCCTGAATATCCCTCTAGCCAGCTTTGCAAGCATCCAGTTTCTCCTGCTCGCCTGTCCTTTCCTCTCTGTCTTAGACCAACACACCTGAAATAAAAGCAAAAGCTGGCAATGGGTGACACAGAGACAGAGCGCGAGATGAAGCGTTGGTTTCTGAAGCCCCAGCAACCAGAGAACACGTGCTGAACACATCCTGGCTGCAGTTTTCTGCTCAATGTTTTCTTAACACGTAAGTTTTTTTTTTTTCTTCCGGCCCCCCATGTTCCCTGCTTGTCTGCCCATCCCCCTCAGCCCACCGGACCGCCCACTGCCTCTGGCAGCTGGAGCCCAGATACTGATCTCAGAAGCAGCGCCCTTCCCATACCCCCACCCAGGCTCTCAGCAGCTTCCTTTCTCTGAAGATTCTGCAAATTGTCAGAGGGCTCCACTGCTCAACAAATTTCAAAAAGAGACAAGAAAAGAAAAGAAAACCAACTCGGGTGATTTGCAGGTGCAGAACGGAAGCCTCATCTGACATTTTCAGAATGATCGGGGTTCACCCTCTTCTTCCATCATGATGGGAAAAACACCGTTCAGGTCCAGATGCTGGCTGGCATGACCTCAGAAGGCCCGCGGGCACTCTATTGCTCCTTGTTTTCTTTCACCGTCTCTTCGCAGTTGTCTTGCTCATCCTCCTGGACCAAGAACTCCTCGGGAGGCCACCGGAGCTCCCCGCTTTCCACTTCCCCCTCTGTGGGTTCCACGACTATGGAGGGGAGGCGGTCCTTCAGTTTGCAGCAGCGATCAAAGTCTGACGGGTCAGGGAAGATCTGGAATAAAAGCAGAGCATCGCCTGGTCATGTGCATCTTTGAAAGGAGGAATTGGGTTCCTTCTCTTCACACTTGTGTGGCACGCAAAGCACTGGGTGTCTGCTAGGGACTGCGCAATGCCCTCTGGACACTGCGGTGGGGGGACACACGGCAGGAACCAGAGGAGTAAGTTCTGGAGGAAACTATCCCTCAGCCAGAGTTTGTTGAAAGTTTGGGGACAAACCCACTGAATCCAAAAGGTCGATCTAACTGTCTTTGTACTCTTTGCTTTACATCCAGAGAAAAGAATCGTGCTGTCATAGCAAGCTGTGTCTTTTTGCAGCAAGCATTTTATAAAGCGTACAACAGGCACCAAACCATAAAGTTGCTGCCAGAATAGTTACTGGCACCTAGTAGAAGCAGGGTCTTTATATATGTCATTTCAAACCAACGAGTCAAAAACAGCTGGTGTTCATGCAATCTTAAAGAAAGGCAAATTTGGGGGAGTAAGTTATTCAGGACCATACAACCTAGAAATGAAAGAAAGCTCAAACCCAGGTCTGTTCAATTCCTTTGCCCCCGCCCCAATACCATCCTACCCTTGAGGAGATGGGTCTTGATCCTATTTCAATTGTCAACTCAAAGCCAAATCCAGCCTGAAGGCAGGCCCCCAGTCACAAGGAAACTGGGAACAAAATCCCGATCAGCAGTTCCTGGCTTCTCACCAGCTCTGCACCTGGGAAGAGTCTACTCCTCTTTCCAGAGTCCCACCATGAGGTTCTGTTTTTTAAAGCCTACTGTGTGTCCCTCCCAGAGCTGGCAGAAACCTCAAGCCAGGCTATAAAATCAAAGGCCAAGTCTGGCTCTGTGGATTCCCTTTGCACACACTGCCCTGTGACTACAGCTGACCCAATTCTTTGCCCAGCAGCTTAAGTATTTAATCCACTAGCCTGCTGGTCCCTTGCCACTCACAGCCCTTTGTGACACAGCCGGGAGTCAGAAAGGAGCCTTGGTTTAGGAAGCCAGGGCTCGCCGAATCACAGACACTTTGGCACCTTTGAGGCCATCTCCTCCCACTGCTCCATGTGATAGACAAGAAAGCCAAGACCAGAGGGGTCAGAGGGCTCGTCCAGGGACATCTGGAATGAGTGGGGACTCACTCAGCTGAAAAGATCCTTGGAAGCTGCCTGCTCCTCCTGGATTGAGACAGTCTCTTGCAGTAAACAGCTCTCCTCTTCTCAGAGGTAGAAGAAATGCTAAGGCCCTCTCAACTTCCGTGGAATTCCTAGGGCACACACCTTACTGTACCTTAACTGCAAGCCAAGTCACACTCTGATCATGTCACAGGCCACGTGGGCCTTCTGGGAATCATGGGCTTCAAGAAGCCTCCGCAACCCCTGCAGACCAGTGATTATTAACCATTTATCCAATAAAGGCCTATTGCTAGGGATTAAGCCTTAAGCCAGCTGCACGACCAGGTATCATTAAAGACTTAACAGGGCTCATAAAAAGTATCATAATAGCAGCCAGAAGGAAAAGAAGTCAGAGGAGAGGCCAGGCCTGGGTCTGTCCAAGGGGGCCTAGGGAAACTGACCACAGTGCTGCACTTTCTCCTGCTGGGTGGCCAACCTGAAATTTTGCCCTTGGGCAGCACTCTTCACACACACTGGAAGATGCCAAGCAGGGAGTCAGTCAAGTAAGCTCTTTGGGGGCTTTCCTCACTTCTCTGGTGGAGCTGAACCCCTCTTTTTAGGGGGTGATGACACAGATGCCTTCCCAGTTTGAGCTCTGGGAGTGAGACAGAGGAACCCCAATGAGGGGAAAAGACACTACAGTTAACAGAACTCTTTCAGACATCTCCTTACTGAGGCCTGACTGCCACCCTAGGAGCACTAAGACCCTAGACCAGTGGTGGCGAAACTATGGCATGCCAGCTATAGTGGGTGGTATGTTACCACTGAAAGTTCTAAAAGGTTCACCATCATTGCCCTAGCCTCTGGATCAGGATGCCAACCTTGATCTACTATTTCCCAGTGCTTACGCCTTTCTAAAAATGAGACAGGATGCCATGAGGTACACATCTTTGATTCACAGGTGGGAAACTGATCGGGAAGGGTGAGCAGGACTCTGGGAGTCCAGTGCCCAGTGAGCTGCAGGAGGCAGGCATTCAGGACCTGAGACAGAGCCATGAGCTATTGTTATGGTTTATATACTGTGTCAACTTGAGAAGTCTAGAAGCTTAATTAAGTAAGGCAGCAGCTCTACATTCTGGGGTGTACAGCACAAGCAGATACTTGTTCATTGTGTCAATTTGAGAAAGTCAGACCTTTAACTGAGAGACTCAGCAGGGAGCCAGGGTTCTTACTTTGTAAATATCCTCATCCTGTGCAAAGGAAGGCAAGGAGATTTATGAATGCTACACCCACCCTGGGGGTGGGGGTGTCTTGTGTACAATATAAGGGAGAAAAAGAGGCTTGCTCTGGCCCCTTTTACTCTGGCTGCTTTTTACTTGGCTGCTGCCTTGAAGTGTCACCCCAGTGCCATGCCACCCTGCCTTGGAGCCAGCTGATTATGGACTAAAACCTCCAAAAACTGTAAGCTAAATAAACCTTTCCTTCCCTAATTTTAGGTGTCAGACGTTTTGTCTCAGCAATGAGTGAAAAGTAACCAAGACAGCTATCAAGAGAAGACTGGTCACTTCACCCTGTACAGCCCCTCACCTGTCTCTACTCTTGAATCCAAGATGAGGCCTGGGCCTACCTGTGACAAAGCTGGAAGAAATGAAAACCTGACTTTAATTATGATCACCCAAGGAAGAGGAAAAGAGACAAAAGGCAAGGTCATGCCAGGAGAAGCAGAAAGACGGTAAGAAAGGAAAGTATCTAATTTCACTACAGCCTGGGATTAGGTCCGTTCCTCAGATAAGGAGGCAGATGCAAAAATGTGGACAATAATGGATAAAATCTGTGCCAAGTGGAGTCTCAGTCTTCATAATAACTTTACAAGGTGTATAGTGATGGGATCCCTGTTTTATAGATGAGGAAACCAAAGCATACAGCAGGTATGTCCCTTGCATGAGGTCACTTTCCTGCAAGTGGCTGCACTAGACCCAAACATCTGTAGGAATTCAACAAAGCCTTCATTTGAAGACACTGGATCGAGCCAAAGAACCAAGATCCTCACTATATACTTGACATCAATTATATGACCCTGTCAAGTCCTCTTGACCACCCCCACTTCATTTACTCCTCCTGATGGGCACAAGTGCTTGGCAAATAGAGAGGACAAAGTACTGGAGAAGATAACTAAAATTCACATCATAATGTCTTGCTTGGAGCAGGTTCAGCAGGACTCCAGTAAGTATTCAACCTCCAAGCAAGAAGCAGTAATACTAACACAGTAATTAAAATAACTCCAAACAATACCTTTCATTCCAGGAGTTCTACAGTTAAGTCTTTGAAGTCCTTGGGGGAAGTCTGAGCACTGAACTTTTAAGATCGCTTAGTTGCCAAAGAATTTTGCTCCCTGAATTGCTTACAACAGAAGCTATTTTTTAAACTATTTTTGGACCAAGCTTGCTAATTGTATTTTTCAAAAATCACTATAATAATTATTCTAACCCTTCCATCAGATATGTTCTTTTATTGTCAGATTATACCAATTTATGCTTCTGAAAATTGTAGTTCTCTCCAAAAATAAACAACATGCACTCAGGACCAAACAGCCTCATGCAACAGACAGAAAACCTTGCAAAGTGTTGCTGAGTCTTTTGCCAGCACAATCTTATCTCCGACCGCTGCTTAAGAGGCTGACCCCAAAGAGGTCGACATTTTTCCACTAAGTCATGCTTTTTAATCATCAGGCAGAAGAAAAATGAGAGGTTGCAACTGCAATTTGACAGGGCAGGGAAGGCAGTGGAAAAAAGAACTCGAACTAGACTTGCCAAGCACATGACAGGTAGGGTTAAGGTAGCAGGCCAGCCTGGCACTCAGTTTGCCTTCTGATACTGGTAGAGAATACAGAACCACTCCTTTTCCAAAAAGAAACTGCTTCTGCTTGATCCTCCAAGCCTAAAATGCCCCTCCTCTCTGGAATGCAGAAAAGAACAGAAAAAAAAAGTCCTTCTTCCTCCCATCTTCAGCAAAGCATTAGACGGAAACAGGCAGAGGTTCCAAGAAGCATTTCCCACCCTCATCCCAGGACCAAGCAGGTCTAGAAGAGTCCCTCTGCAGCTATAGCTCTCCCAGCCTGCGATGTTTCTCCCCCTGCCAACACTGCTCTCCTCACCCTGTGGTCACACTGTGCTGCCCAGGCTGATGGCTTGTATGTAACTATTGGTACCAAGTTCCTTCCTTTGCAAATAGAATGAAATCTTGTGACTCATGCACCCCCAGAACACCCCTGTCTTGCATCCCTCACTGTGTAGGCATAGCAGGCTTTCCACCTCTGCAGAGGCATCCTTAGCCAGGTAGCCACCAATCCCAACAGGTCCCAACGCTTTGGGAACTCACGTAGATTCCTCTGAAAGGTCAAGGGAGCTTCAGGAAGCTCTCAGAGGAAGAGACCATCTGTGAGATGGAGTCTGAATGGCAACAGACTGGAATTTCTGTCTATAGAGATCAGCACTGTTGAGCAGAACGCTCTGCAGTCATGAAAATGTTCTCTGTGCTGTCCGATATGGTCACTCACTAGTCACACGTGGCTACTGAGCACCTGAAGTGTGGCCAAATGT
The DNA here is from genome assembly GCA_004363535.1 of Dasyprocta punctata. Classification (NCBI taxonomy): domain Eukaryota; kingdom Metazoa; phylum Chordata; class Mammalia; order Rodentia; family Dasyproctidae; genus Dasyprocta; species Dasyprocta punctata. Next base: position 88,716 of record RJWM01004086.1, on the reverse strand, counting down.
TAAATTTTATTAACATAACTTTACACACGACTAAGTACAATATAAACAAAAATTTCATAAAAATGTAAACAGATTCTTGTGGCTACTGCATTGCATAGGTGATTAAGCTCAAGGATGACAAAAGCAGGATGGGACCTCTGGATGGCTCAGGTGGTCTTGGAGCAGAGACACTGTGAGCCTGGTCCAGCTCCTGGAGGGAATGGATGAGTAGGCTTTTTCACTTGGACATGAAAGCTGCCAGTGGGAACCAGCTCTCGTTTTGTGCACAGAGCGGAACTGAAAGGCAACACCATGGCCCCAAAGGCCCCAAATTTAGAGTTCTAGCTATCAGCTGTCTGCCTCTCAGCCAGGTGACCTAGACCTGGCTGCCTCTGGGTGGGGAGAGGACGGAGATGCTTGGCACTTCGTGTGGAAAATGTGAGCGATTCGGGCCGGAACCGCCCTCCCTTGTGTGTGTGGCCCTCAGTCGTCATCTCTGACAAACAAGTAGAGCTGGCCACAAAGAGTGGACTCAGCAAAGAGCTAAGGGATGCTAATATGGGAAAGCAGACACCAACAGGTGGAGGAGATGAAAGGTGGTTACCTGGACACAAAAGACTAATGACCAGCCCTGCAAGCTGAGATGTAGGTGCTGCGGATGATCTGCTCCTCTTTGCTAGGGAGGAACAGAGGAAAGGAGTGCCACGGGGTGGGCAGGGGTGGTGGGAGGGGAACAGGGGCTGAGAGTCTGAAAGAAATAGCCAGGCTGACTCCCCAAGGTCCAGTGTACAAAACCACACAGAAAGCCTCTCGCCTTCTCAGCTGCAGACAGCAACAAAGAACCCCAAACCCGCAATGGAAAATCACCATTCCCACAGGATGAACAGATCTGGTTTTACCTTGCCCACATCTTTTATTGTCTCTGTGACCCCGGGCAAGTCAATGTCAGCTTCTCTGAGCTTCAGTTGCCTCTTGAGCGAAATGAGAAGTCATGTTTTCTGCTTTGCAGCAATGTTGATGTGGTTTGATGAGGCTGACACTGGAGGTAAAGAGCCAGCCCATTTTGCTCGTCACCTCCTCTACAATTTCAGATTAAGGCTAAGTCTGATCTTACAAGGCTTTGGAGAGAATCAAAGATAGGTATGCGAGAGCATGTTCTGTAAACTCTAAATTCCTAATGCTGGTTCTTATTAGGGAAACCTGGGATCCCAAGGACCCGGAAAGCTGACAGCTGTGACTTGGGACAAGAGCAAAAGAGCAGCACCGTGGGCCCACAAACCCCAGTCGGGTTCTTTGGAGAAACAAAGAACCTCATCTGCTAGGACCCGATTGCTTCCTTCCATGATCCTCTGTTTCCCTGGAGAACGGATTAGGCCGGCTGGAACGGAGACCACTGCCCTGGTCTCTGGGTAGAAGACCCTGCGCCCAGAGGCCTCTCACTACAAACATGTCCCCCACCCCGAGCCACTCCAGAAGCCTGCACTGGGGTAAGTGAGATCTCTCCTGACCCTCAGCTTCCCAAAGTCTGCGCTTTTTTTTTTTTTTTTTTTTTTGGCCTGGAGAACAACAATGGATTGGCCTTGTGTGTTTATTCCTTCCTAGGAGGGGCCGGTTTGCAACAATGGGCAGATCCCTGAAGCATCCTGCTAGACCAAGGGTGGAATGAATGAGCAGCAGCTAATTCAAGTGAACAACATACCCTACACTTGGCCTCCTAGCAATATACAAAGGCAAGGAATGGGGTCTTGGAAATATTCATCTCTTGCTATTTATTTTCATTATAGTTTTAGTCTGACTTAAACCTTACTGATTTTTCAAAGTGGCACGTGACCTGTTGGAACAGGAAGAATTGTTCACAGGAAAACAAAGGTACTGAGGGGCCCAAGGAGAAAACCACACTCTCCAGCCTGCTTGGCGGTCAGTCAGCTCACTGTCTGTCTTACCTTGCTCAACTCTACCCTGGACTGGGGCCATGGATTCTTCACCTGGCCCCCTCCCATCCTTCCCCAGTGACTTCAATCCTACAGGGCACTTGAGCGGAGATTCAGACTTTATAACAACCGAATCTCCTTCCTCTGGATCAAAGATACTTGAGCCTCCAGCCCACAAACTTGAAAGAAAAGGAAATCCTCGGGATAAACACCATCATTCATAAACATCTCTTAAACACACACCCATCCTACAAGTCAGGAGGTCCAAATTCCAATTAATTAGCACTAATTGCTACTGATAATGCTGAACCCAGAGAGCTCATGAAGCTTTTGGAATGTTGGAGAATTTCCTCAGAGTTCTTTAAACAAGTCAGAAAAGTCTGCATAGATGATTTCGGATATCTTCATCTATTAACAGTATCATCACTGCCCTCTTGAAAGAAAACAGAGCCTGCACTCTTCCAAGTCTTCGTCTCTATCTTCCTCCATGGGTATCACCCAAATGTCCCATGGCCAGATTGCCTCTCTCTCACTCAGAAATCCCAGACTAACCCAACTGCCATTTCAACCATCCCTTCATGGTTCACTTCGGAGACAAAAATCTCGACTATTTAGCTGGGCCCACAGCCTTCTCATTCATGTCTGGGGTTTCCTTCCTAACCCCTACCATGTGGCTCCCAAGCCCACTCTTGAATGTAAACGACTCCTTCAAACATCTAAAGACTTCCTTCCAGCTCTGCCCCATGGCCTGAGCTCCACTTTCAGTCAGTACCACCTCTGCAGCACATTACCAGGTCACCTCCTCTTGTCAACAAAGTAAGGTCCTCAGTTAATCACCCATCCTTCTTTAAATTAAAAAATAAATAAACAAACATTTTCTGCCCTCAAACAAAAGTTGCCTGATAGTAGCTCCAGTAAAAGATGTCCAGAAATTTCACATCCACAATGGCAGCACTGATGCCAACAACTAAAGCAAACAGGGCCCACACTCCTGGAAACGCACCCATCATTCTAGCTGACAGACTTAATATGCTCTCATCTGACATATTCTACTGAAGCTAGAGAGGCAGGTCTCAAAGTTTAATCCAAAGATCCTTTCACGGAGGAAGTACTCATGGAGTTAAAATAATTTCAGGATAATACCAAGATGTCATCTGCCTTTTCCACCATGTTAACATTTGCATAATGGTGTAAAAAGTAATAGTTAGTAAAATGGCAGGCATCTTCACAACAATTAATGCAATGGATGCAAACCATACTTGTTTTACTACCTCACACTCACAATGAAAAACCTCAGTGTCCTTGATGAAGCAGTAAAAATTAATTCTTATTAAATATTGACTTAAATGCATATTGAGTATTTGGAGTAGTGCAATGCAAAGTTAAAACATTTCTGCCGCTTACCAAAGTAAAATGATCATCTTGAGGAAAAATATTTACATGATCCAGTTGCCAGCTGAACTAGCCAGACTGACTACCAAACGACGGTTATTTCGTCTTAGGTATTTGGAAGCTATTTTCTTTAAAACGAACATCGCGAGCCTGTCACTTCAAGGAAAATGACTGATAGTATTTGTCAGCAATGATAAAAATAAAGCTTTCAAGTGAAAAGCAGAATTTTGGAAAATTTGTATCAGTCCCCATGAACTTGACAGCTTCCTAATGCTTGAAAGCTTTCTGATGAGACCAGTGGAGCTATTAACAAATGTGGTTTTTTAATATTTCATAATGAAATATGTCAACATTTGCAAGAACTGCACAACTCAGTAAATCTACATTTTTCAAATGATCAGCGTATTATACTACAGAACCAACGTGCAAGATAAACATTATTTTTAATGTAAAAGTACAAAAATGTTGGCTGATAAGGCTTCAGATACCACATAAGATTTCAGAAACTACCAAACTATTTTTATAGAAATATCAAAACTGAAAAGGCTGTGAATTTTCTTTTTCTTTTCTAACTATATATCTATCTGCATAGGCCAGACTTTGCTCATTTACTTCAAGCAATGAATTGACTCATGGGAAGCCCCGGGAGAATCCGGCCATCTTCCACTAAACCAGACATGAAATAAGTTTGCAAAAATGTAAAACAATGACTGTCTTCTCATTAAACTTTTTCTGTTTTGGAAAACTTATTTTTAGGAACATATGGTTATTTATATCAATGTATAATGATGTTATTATTATTCTAAATGAATTAAGTTAAAAATTGAAAGAAATTCTGTTTTCATTTCTACAACAATAAATATCAAGACAAAATCCACATTTAAAAAGCTCACTGGGAGGTAGTGAATAATTTTTAAAAGTATAAAAGGAACTGAGACCCAAACTTTGGAAACTGTTAGCCTGGAAAAAATCAGCACCTTTTGGAAGATGACCACGCAAGTCCAGGTTGAGAGACAACATACACTGTAAAATAGGAAGAATGGAGGAGAATGTTAAATATCTAAAAGGCTGACATGAAGAGAGAACAGATTTTTTCAATCCCATGTGAAGATCTAAGAGCAAGAGGGAGGTTTTCACCTTTTTACTCAATTTTCTAAAAAAAACAAAAAACAAAAAACAAAACAAAAAAAAAATAGAGATTAATTCTCTTACTGACTAATATGGAAACCAAGGCCCAAAGAGGTGATATGAGTTGCCAGAGATGGCACAGATAGCAGCAAAGTCAAGATCAGAAACCAGTAATACAGAGTTTTAGTCCATCATCTCTGAGTGATGAGTTCTGAGCTCTGTGTCAGTAGAATGTCCAAAGAACCCTGGCTGACACAGTGTCATCCTGCTACAGAGGTCATCCCGTATCACGATGACTGCACCAGTTCTGAAACTGCCCTCCTACTCTGGCTCCAGGAACAGTGTGTATATCCAGGACTTGTGAAGTTTTTGTCTGCATACTCCCTAAAAGAATTCTGAACAGCTACATTCCCCTTTGCATATTCTGATATACTATAAATACTAACATTTTAAAATAAAACATGTATAATCACTCTTTCAAATATACTCAATGAGTTATAAATATCACAATTTGAAATCAACCATTGCTTAGTAAAAAAAAAAAAATCTCACAATCTATTAAGTCAAATCTCAAAGTACTTCTCTACCTGAAACTATCTTTCCATTCTACTTCTCCATAGAATTTTTATTAATACAATATGTTTCTATGTTTGCAAGTTTTTAGTCATTAGCTTTTAATTCTTCGCTGCAACAAAACATATATTTGTGTGCATAAATTGACATTTTTCAAAAACGTATATGGCGACCTTAAAGTTGTATTACTAAAAAAACAATTCTGGGTTGACTTGTTGTAATGATGGGTATCTAACTGATCAATTAATGGGTGATAAATAACTATTAAACAGAGGGTACATTTCTGTTGGATTGGCTTCTTACCATGAAGGAGGAGTGGGACTTATGAGACTTCCTGGACAGTACCATTTTGAATGGTCCAATTATTTGATGACCCTTAATTTCCCACCCTGGAGAAGAACCTTGAAAGAATCAGGAAGGTGGTGGCAGATCTTGCCCTTATAAATAGGAAAAAAGAGAATCTCGGTGGGAACCAGTAAGGCCTGTCCTTAGGAACTGCAGTGGAGAAAAGCCACAGAAGGAAGTTGAGGATATGGATGTGGATTTCCTGAAAACCCTCCCCACTGTCCTGTCCCCTGGAATGTTCCTGCGAACCCCTGGGGCAGCTGTCTTCCTGTTCTAACACTTTGTTAAAACGTGAAGTAGTAGATACACAGAAGCATTACGAAGAAGTAATTTGGCATGAACATCTCTAATACTAAAGTGCCAAGAAAAACAGCCAGGAAGGATATCTCATCTGAGGGGACAAATGACCAAAGAAATACAGAAATCCTCAGTTAGTGTTAACTCTCTTTATGAATGCTTCTACCCAGGAGGACACATGATACCAGATTCTATCATGGTAACAACAGTGACGTTCCCTAGTACCGTGCCATGCAATTCCACAGTCACAGGAGTCTGTGTCTGCTGTCTCACAGTACCACCTCCGCCATTCCTGTTATATCTACAGCTGTGTTATGTTTCTTTCTTTACTCAGTTGTTCAAAGCAAATTTGTTTAAAGAAAATAAGTTCTATCACTACATAAATGGAAAACTAGTTATAGGTGTTGTAGGTAGCAGCCATAAAAATTACTAACATTTTTAAAGTCGCCTGTAAACCACCAAGAGTGTGTGGGCCCCATCCAAACATAGGCCTGGGCTGTTCACATGCTGCAAAGAGCCTGGAGCCAGGCAGACCTGTTAGAGAGAAGGTCCTTGGGTGCTGGGTGCAAGATGTCCATGATATTCAGAGCTACCTCTAAGAGGCCAGCACATCCTTGATTCCAGGGAAGCAATATTTCTCAACCATGAATATTCCACGAGCCAGACCTGCAACACCAGGGCCTCCAGGATGGTTCATGGGACTAGGTATGCACCTGGCTAAATTTTGTGGGTCTCCAGGCCAAAGCAATTTCATTAGTCTTTTCAAGGTCACGTGGCACTGTAGTGTCATTAGTAGAATGAAAGACAAGCAGAACAATTGCTGACCAAATACATTTGTCATCCAGGGAGTATATCAGTTGAGAATATCATCACTACTACCTACTACAGTTGAGAATATCATCACTAGTTATTTTATAATGCCAGATAAATTTTGCTTAAACATTATCAATTATTATAATAATACCTGAAATAAATAACAAAGTACAGGAAGATGTACAAACGTCTCCAAAACATGCTAAACTAACCAGAGACCATTCCAAATATCCAAAAACGCACCTCAATTAATCCATCTCTACAGATGTTATATCCCTGAGACATTATTTGCTAGATAGTTCAATGCTGGAAGCTTGAATTTTTATAAACTCTTATTAATGTTTTCTGTTTTTAAGATAATATATAATCAGGGTGCTTAATGAAGTTGAATCTCTTTGAATTAGTAATTCTATTTCCAGGAATTTATTCCAAGGAAATTAATCAGACCTGTGCAGGAATTTATGTAAAAAGGTGGTCAGACCTAAAAATTCAGCAATAAGAAGTGGTTTATAACAAAATAAAATACTATTTTACAAAGAAAACCCAAGGAGAACATAGTCATAATATTATACCAATGAAAAAATGATTCACTATAGCATATGAAGTATTATCTCGTTCATTTTTTGACTCAGAAATTCTCCTCCTAATAATTTTCTAAGGAAACAGTATAAATTATGCACAGATATTTATATATAGTTACATACAAATTATCAAATGGTTTTCAAAAGAAAAAAATGACCTAAAATTTTATGAGTTGTAGAACAGTTGAACTAAATTATCCTCTAGTTTTATGAGACCATAATATACATTTATTGAAAACGATAGTTTTGAATTGTTTTTAAGATAAGTTGTAATTACATGACACTGGTGACAGATCCTGTTATATAAACCTGCAAAACGTAACAGCATGTGATTTCGGCAATGTAAAGGTATATGTGAATCAGAAAAGAAGATAAGAGGTGTTAATGTGCTAACCGTTGTGATTTATACAAGGCGAGATTATGGCACCTGGAAAATAAGTCTAAAGAAGAAAATAAAAACTTCACATCTGGCACAAAAAATTTGAAAAGGATAAAAATAATAAGGCACACACTTTATGAATGACAATATGAAATTACTAACAAAGAGGGAAGTAATCACTGTTATAGTAACATACCCCTTCAGGCCGGTGAGTGTGAGTGTGTGTGTGTGTGTGTGTGTGTGTGTGTGTCCTGTGGGTATGTATACAGGAGCTGGTTGGCATGCCACCTCTGTCCTCAGGGGCCACATCAGACAAGGGCTTTAAGCTCCCAAAATAAAGGTAGACGATGAATTGAAGGTATGCTTAAAATTCTGTCTGGAGCTGAGTGTGGTGGCACATGTCTGTAATCCCAGCATTTGGGAGGCTGAAGCAGGAGGATTGCTGCGATTTCTAGGCCACCCTGGATTACAAAGTGAGTTCAAGGCCAGCCTGAACTACATAGCAAGACTCTGTCTCAAAAAGATAAAAAACAAAATGATACAACAAAACAAAATAGTCTGTCTGGAAACCTCCCTTCTAAGTCAAATTAGAAGAAAGTCAGACTAGATAGCAACCATCTCTAGAATGAGGTTTGTGAGGCCCTTTTTACCCAGGTCCATTCTACTTTATAGGTGAGACCCAGAGCCCTCCCTCCCATTGGCTCAAACAAAATTGTTTGCTGAGAAGGAAGCGATCAACAGCTTCAGCTAAAGGCTTGGGGGCCTCTTAGTTTACCTAAAAGAAGCTACCCACAGGACAGGCCACTAAAACTGGTGGGACGGGGCTGAGGGGTTCTCTACCTCCCCTCAAGGTCCCAGCTCGACAACAGTCTGGAGACACTTCGGGGAAGTTTATTTATTTTTTTTTTCAAGATGAATTTGTGCAAACAAGGCCCTTCACCAAGTCCAAGAGAGAAGCGGCAGACACAGGATGTGACTTACTGATACCAAATCCCTCCCAAGGTGGGAAGGACAGGCAGAGAGGGGAGAGGCAAAGCCACTGGGCGCCGCCACAAAGGCCTGACTGTAAAGGAAGGAAGCCCCAGTGAGCCTCGGCCCTGTGTGAATGAGGTCCTGTCTTCATATCCGCCAGGGATTATTTTAGGACTCGGGCCTGAAAGATCATCTCAGGACATTCACTAGACACCCAGGAATAGCTCTTGGCTTCAGTCACAAGATTCACCTCCCAGACTCATCCCTTTCCCTCATGGTACAATCCTCCTTTCTATCCAACCTGGGAGACCAGGTCAACTCTGAGAAAATGCTGACCCTGTCAGGATCTACTCCATGGGCTGTCAGGGTACAGGGACTGTTCTCAGTGCGGGAAAGAGCAAAAGGAAGGGGCCAATCAATCATTCAACACTCATTAAGCCTCTATTTGTAGGACACTGTGCCCAGCACTGTAGGAACAGACGGAGTCTGAGACCTGGGCTCTGTGGCGTGACGAACATGGGGCCACTTGGAGAAGGAGGCGTCGGGCCCAACACAGGCCCTTTGAGAGGAGGCCGGCTGGGGGCATCCGGTGTGCTGCCCGGTGCGCTGGGCGGTGAGGGAAGAAGGCACGTTCTCCCCTGGCCCTGCACAGACCGACTGTTGTAACCATGGGGGTGGGGAGAGGGAGAACGTCCCACGGGGACCATTCCAGCTCTCTGCAGGCCTGAACCCCAACACTGTGTCCAGGCCTCCAGCTCGGGAGGAAAGCTGCTGGGTCCTCACACAGAGTGGACTTGGTCTGAACCAGGTGTGTGGTGGCTCAGAGACAGCCACAGCCGCTCTGAGTGGCTTCTCAGCTTGGTGGCCCTTGCCGCCTGTGGTCCCTCACAAGATTTTTTACCAAGGAGAGAGGTGGAGAGAGTCGAGATGAGAAAAAGAAAACCTGCCTGCAGGCCAGTAACATGTGTCCGCCGCCCGCTATCTCCTGCCAAGTGTTTTGGAATTTTAGTTTTATGTCTCTCCAGGGGCCAGTGAAGCTTTTTTAAGTCTGATGTTGTGAAAGACGATTTCCTGGGGACCATGGGACTTGCGTGCGGCCGCTCCGCAGGGTCTCTGAGACTCTGGAGAGCATGTGGGGTGCCATAGCCAGGGAACCAATGAAGTAAGGGGAGGAGGGAGGAGGACACCCCTGTAGCTGATAAATGATGCCCAGAGTGGCCTCGTGGCAGGAGCTTGGGGACAGAGAGGAGTTGCTGGGCAGAATCTCCCCCAGGGTTCCCTGGGTTCAAAGGAGGCTGAACCCATCCCTAATGTCAACTGCGCAGTCTGTACCCGAGGACACAGCACAGCAAAGCTTCACAGGGCTCTGTGAAGATGGGCCCCTCACAGACAGGAGGGTGGAGGGTTTGTGAAGTTCTGCCTAACTCCACAGACTGTGGGACCTGTTCTTAGAGAGACAACGAGGGAGGCGTCAGAGCAAGGGTTGCCTGTGGCTGGGCCTCGGAGGTAAGAGGGGCGGAGAGATACTGTCCTAGGGGAGGCTGGTTCTCAACCCTCACGAGGCCTTCAGTCCTCTCCTCCGGGTACAGCTAAGGCTGAGGCTCTGGGAATGTGAAAAGCTTGTAATAGGCAGACTCAAGAAAGCTCAGCCCACTGTGGTTCCTCCTCCTAGCTTCTGCCACTCCCTCTACCCGGAGAGATGCAGGAGTAATGCAAGAAGCTCTCCGCTCAGATCAAAAGAGTGTGTGGGACCCAGGAGCACCACAGTGCATGGAGAAAGTACTCCTGCTGGTTGGCAGGGTGGCCTCCCTCATCTTCCTGAGAAGGCGACCTCCTAGCCTGCCTGCCTGAGAGACGACGGCAAGCAGCAGGTGTATGTGACGAAGAGTAATAGATGGGCTACAAGGGCAGCGGGTCAGGGATGTGTGCTGGTCAGAGAGGGACTTAACAGGGCTGAGGGAAGGACAGCACTATCAGACCTTGGTCCAGATGCTTTAGAAGGGATAAGTTCAAATGAAAACCATGGCGCCATAGCTGCATCTAGACCTTGGCATGGGTGGTAAGACTTTAGAAGCCTCCTCACGCTGTGCTGGGGGGAGGGAGACAGCAAGACCAGAATCCCAGGGCTCCTTGGGTATGTCCCGTGTGAGCACCTCCCACAGGCAAATTCCCAGGCCCCTTCCCCACACTGAGGCCAGGCCAAGCGGGCACAGAGTAGAAGGAGACCCGGTCAGTCACAACGCACTGCCAAATGCCACATTCTCCAAGTCCTGAAGCCAAGGACGGGAGCAGGCTCCACGAAGCAGCCGCTGACTTTCTTCCAGAGGACAGCAGACATTCCTGTCCCCCTGGCTGGGGACTCGGAGGCCAAAGACATGGTAACCTGAGAGAGTTGTGTCCTCATGGAGACCTCTCGCTCAGCTCTGAGAGCTGACTGCCGCCCACAACCCACCCCAAATATACTCAGGCTTTCTAGTAAGCATTGACTCGCCCACACTATTGGGTGTCATAATTTGTGCCAAATAAATGTGCAGCTGTGGATTTCGCTGGTTTGACTGACCTTCCAAATGGACACGGAGACCAAACAAGGTACCAGCTCTGAAGATTTTCATTTATGCTTGCAGAACTGTCACTAATGACTACAGGACAAGAGATGGGGCTAAGCGGAATCTTTCAGGGAATAAGAAAGACAGATGTTACCTGAGCCATGGACCTGAGCAGGCCCGTGAGAAGTGAAGGTGGCCAGGTTCTAAATCAGGAGGGTCCGCCATCATCCTCTTTAGACCTCTTGTGAAGGTACGGGGAGACAGAGGATGGCTGGAGGATACAGAGGTAACAGTCATCCCTGGCCATTGAGGACTCAGCCAAGGGGGAGGTAAGGCAGGATCTGTATCCCTGAAGCCCAGTCTAGCATCCATGGTACAAAATGCCACAGGCAGTGAAAGAAAGGTCACGCCCAGCATGAAGAGATTAGGAAGGCTTCATTCTTGGTATGGAAGGTGGATGAATGACTAACAAAGTTCAACGAGCCATTTACTTGTTCACCTTGTATCAAGGTCAAATTGCAAGCCTGAGATTCTGTTTCATCTACCAAGTTAGGATTGATGTCTCTCCTTTCCCCTCTCAGTTCCTTGGAAAAACAGGTCTGATTCAAAGTCACACACTATTATTATCCTCAGGAGAAAAGCCAAGAACAGAGTTCTGACGTTCCCACCCCCAGCTCTGAGCCAAGCCCAAGCAGGCACAGTGACCCGATCCAGCCAAGTGCCAGGTCCAATCAACCCTCAGAGCTCTGGTGGGAAAGTTTTTCATTGGATGCCACTAGCTTTGAATGGACCCTGAAAAGATCCATCACTGGACAATTGTCAGACTAGCTCACTGCAGAGTCCCACACTTGGCATAGACAGAGGCCAGCTGAGGGATATTTGGAAGTTGCAACAAAACTGAGAGATCGTGTTACTCTTTCAAAGTCCTCATTTTCTTTCAAAGACCAGCCCTACCCTGACCTCCTTCTTCCACGCCTTTTCAGATCCTTTAAGGCCAGTTTCATCACTGCCACACACACCCGGAGTCACCATGGCTGCCGGATTGGCCACGCCCGCACTAACCAGGCTGCGTGTGTTCCAGGTCTTCATGAACATGCTGGTTTCCCACAAGCTCTGGACCCTCTGTGCAGTTCCTAGCATATCAGGCTACACACTGAGAGCTTCGTTAATGTTGCTTGGTTAAATACTACAACCTCCCAGCACTTTCAGGTTCCCCCTTGAAAACTTAACAAGGCCCTATCTCAAGACAAAAAATAAAAATAAAGAAGTGGGAATGTAGCTCAGTGTGAAGGCCCTGAGTTCAATTCCTACTACCGTAAAAACAAAACAAACCACACACACACACACACACACACACACACACACACACACACTACAGCCTCTCCCCCTTTCTCTTCATCAGACCATAAAGAGCGCTTTCTGAGATCATCTTGTGTCAAGCATGTTATGAGGTTCCAAGTAAGATCTTTTGGCTCTGGGCAGTAGCTCCTACCCATTCAAGAGGCAGGGACAGATTTTTTGGGAGCTGTGTGATCTAGGCCTTCAGTCCAGCACCACAGTGAAAGACCTGAGGATCTTTTCCTCAGGCAGCATTGAGATACCTCAGGAGCCCACGTGTGGCTTTATTCCACCCCCGCTGCTGCCACTGGAGCCCCAAGTCAGCCTTCTTCTATCACCTGCAGTAACCTTAAGGATTTAAAGGACTAGAGAAATGGCCTCCAACTGCTAGGCCCTTTACCCTGGGACACAATTAAAAGCAGTGTAGAAAGCACACCCAGCACACACTGATGAGTGCGTATGGGAAGGTTCTGTGATGGAAATCTAAAACCCAGAACTGAAAGAAAATCTCACCTGCAACCACAAAGAGATTCAGTCTGACTCAGAGGCTTGGAAACTGGTCTCCAAAACACCAGGGCAAGTAGGCCAGGAAATTTTTGCTGGGGGACCCTCCACTGACTGTCATTCTCAGGCTCACTTTGGGAGAGGAGGGCATGAAACCAGCCCAGGAAAGAGCATTCTCCTCTCTACCAGCTCTCCACTGCGTGCTAATGGAACCCTTATTTGCAGCCAGCAAGAAGGGCCTGATTGTATTGACACAAAACAAAAGGGTCTCCTTGAACCTCCCAAGTGTGTCTAAAGTGGATTCTCAACCTTAGATTTCAACTCAGTTCTCTTTGATCACCCTGCTGCACCCACCTTGACTTTCTGTTTGTTTCTTTCTTTCTAAATGGCTCTGGAGCAGCTCTAAGGAATGGCCAGCCAGGATAAGTCTAGACTCCAGCCAGAACCAAGAACTAAGATGCAGACACATGAGGCACAGCTCTGGCATTGGAGAGGCGCAAGTCCCCAACTCAGGCTCAGCCTGTGTTCAGCTCTGTGTAATGAGTGAGAAGTCTAAACTTACTACAGCCCTGGCAAAGAGCAAGGAAGCTGGTGTGTGTGCCATGCTTGGTCTGCAGCCTGTGTGCCCTGCCTGCCAGCCCCGTGCATCTTCCCTGAGGTGGTCCCCAAAGTCTTCCCTTACAAATACACTGTTGCTTCCCCAAATCTATCAGCCTAGGAACCCTACTTGACAATCTGAAACCAGTTCACTTCCCTGGAGGTATACAAAGTCCTCAGTCACTGCTGGACATGGCGAGCCAGAAAGGGCGCTGGAGTCAGAGTACAGAGGTGTCACTTTGGTCTCTTCTTGTGGTCCTTGTGCATTCTGTATCCCCCAGAGAGGACAATCTCTAAGTTCAAAATTCCAGCAACAGCATCCCTGAGATAGCTTCCTCTTCAACTCTAAATAGTCTGAACATTAACTCTAAATCAGCTGCTCCATCATCAACCTAAGAAGGCAACCAGTGTTTGACACAGATATCTCCCTACCAGACCACCCTTGCCTGTGAGCTACCCCTCCCAGCCGCATTTCTGTTGCCCAGAGCCTGGGCTGGAAAGGAAGTTCTGTTCTGAACAGACCACTCCAATCTCTTCTACTCTTGCTGCCGTGAGTGGGTGAGTTCATAAAGCCAGGGTGGCCCGATAATAACAATGGCGAATGTCTGCTGAACCTGCATGCATCCAGGACACTACCAATGCCTTAAATTCATTCTTTTGTCACACTCAATCTTTACCACAACCCTATGAGGGAAAGCCTGTAGTTGCCCCATTTTAGAGAAGAAGAAACTGAGGCTTACTGGCATTAGGGAACTTTCTCCAGGTCGTGCCGCTCTTACAGGTGGCAGCGAGATGCAAAACCAAGTCTGCCTCCAGTCCCAACAAGTACCCAACTCACCTGATAAGAAAGGCCGTCCTTCCGGGGGTTGAGGCCAATCTCCTCCATGGATGGGGTGCTCATCATCACCTCAGTCATCTTGGCTGATCTCAGATAGTCAGGGCTGCCAAGAAACCCAGAACAAAATCAACAGGTGCACATCGTACACACTTCTCTCAGTGGCTTTGCCTCTGGGAGAGCAGGGGACAGTCTGGAGCCAGGATACAAGGGGCTCTGAACAGCGCTCACGGTCACATAAGCTCCCACCCTGAGGAAGCACCTCAAGATCAATATTATAGGGCTTCCACCCCAACCCCCCAACTAAGTCCACTGTCTGCATACCTGCTGTGCCCTCCACTCCTCTACACTACAGCCCCTCAGATGCAGGGCGACCCCGCATTTTCTTTTAAAGGCCAGAGCTAGAAAAAAAAAAAAAAAACTGATAGTGGGTAGCTGAATCCATGTGTCTATATTAAATTCAGCTAGGTCTCCTTTTCACCTCTCCACCTAAGAATGCAAGTAATCCTCCCATGAATTTGCAAAGAGGAACTGCACATTATTATTACGTAATAAGAATTACAGGCAAAGCCTCGGGGAGACAAAGTCCAAATCCTGCTGCCTTCCTAAATGTCTGTCTGTCTGCTGCTCCTTTTGGCAAAATGTCCCACTTACAGCCCCAAGGGTTCAGCTTCTCTGCAAGCCTCACATCTACCATCCAATCCCCTTCTCTCGCCCCAGCCGCAGCAGCTGCGAGCTCACAGCTTGAAAAACATCCCGTGGATTAAGGCCTTAAGGATACCCGGACATTGATTGCAAAGGAAATTTCCAGAGGGGCCAAGCTGGCCCACCACTGGCTGACATGTGAAAGTGCTTTGTACTCCCTAAGCAGGACACAGACGTTCCATTATCCTTGCACAAGCCATCGGCACACTCAGAGCCCTGGAATGCCAAATACACATGCCAAATCCAGGTACTAACTACACAGCACCCAGTGTTTCCACATTGTGTCTGTGCTTTTAGTTAAAAAAAAAAAAAGAAAAGAATGAAAGTAAGACAGGCTTGAAAGAGACTATATCTAAGACAACAGGAATACCAGGAGCCTTTTCATTTTTCGATTACTACAGAGAGTAGAAATGGCATTGTATTTGGATACAGAAACAGTAGGCACTGGTCCAGGCTGTGTGACTCAAGAGCTGCATGGTCTTAAATAAGTCATAGAACCTCTCTGAGCCACAGGTGCCGTTTGTCACTAAGAGGCTAACAATGTACCTCTCACAGTCATGCGAAGAGCTAATGGCTGGGAAAAGGTGTTGCCAACTATGAAATTCTGATCAATATAATAATGCTAAATCTTAATTTCTCAGGGGTTAATACCCCTAAGCGGCTCTAATGTCTACCTTACCAAATTTTAAGGGCAGAAGCTCATAGGTTTCAGGAGCCTTCAAAACCTCAGCCTTAAGGCACCTGCTGCCCCACATTACAGAGAGACAGATACACAGACAGAGACAGAGACAGATAGACAGACAGTGACAGATAGACAGAGACAGAGAGACAGATAGACAGAGACAGAGAGACACACAGAGAGAGACAGAGAGAGAAAGAGAGAGAGATACAGAGAGAGAGAGAGAGAGATAAAGAGAGAGAGAGAGGGGGAGGTGAGGGGAGAAGGAGAGGAGAGAGAGAGAGAGAGACGCTCAGAAAAGAAACATTCAAGCGCCTCTGGGATAGGGTGGTTTTTACTTTGTTCTGCGAGTTCAGAGCCAGGCTAGGATGCAAGACCCGAGACTAAAGAAGAAGATGCTGGGGTTGGGGGCCCAGTTTAGGTTCGGGACCTGGGTTTCAGGGTAGTCCCCTCCTGAGCAGGCGACCCCTAAGAAGGGGACTAGAGGAACACGCAGAACGCCGGAGGGCTGTTGTGTCCTCGCCCGGGGCTGCGGCGCGGGCCCAAAAAGTTGCAAGTTGAAAAGCATGAACTTTCCGGTTGGTTCCTGGGGTAGGAAGCACCGCGCCCGGCTGAAGCCCCCGCTTTCCCCGGCTGGCCGCCTGCCGGGATCTGGGACCCGGCTCCCCATCTCCACCTGAAAGCGCGCTCCTCCTCTACCCCGGCGCAGGAAGGAAGAAACAGCCGGCGCGCAAGTCCCAGCAGACAGGGGCCTCTCCCTGCATCTTTCCCGGGTGGGGACGAACCTCTGCCTCCTCCGGCAGGGTCCCGGCTCCCTGCTCCTCCGCACAGCGAGGGCGGCTCCTCCCCAGCCCTGGCGCCCACAAAAGCGCGTCTTTGGGTTTAGGCGTTAGAGGTTTTGGAGAGGGCAGGGGTCGAGAGGTTGAAGCGTGTACCCTGCTGCTTGTGGGTTACGTGTGGGGAGAGTGCTTCCTCCTCTCACCCCCAGAGCTCTGCAAAAGCCGCGGGTGCACCAGATCCCCCCCACCATCACCAACACACACACCCCAGCAGCCGGCTCGACGCCGAGGCTTGCATGCAAACAAAAAGAAAAGGAGGTGGGGGGAGGGTCCGGGGAGAGCCTGAGCCCCCACCGCCAGGCAGGGCGTGCGTCCCCTGCAGCCCTCCGCATTCGGGGCTTCACTGGGAGCGTTCGGGCGGGACCCCTGGCTCTCCCCACCCACCGCCGCCACACGCGATACTCTCCAGCCGTCCCTTAAGTGGAGGTTCGGCGCTCACTTCCTTTGTCTGGATGCTCTCGGCACCACTTTCCCCCACCCCCACCTTTGCAACCTTGACGTTGACTCCTGCAGGGGCTCAGGCGGCGGGGTAACGCCGGGAGCCTACGCCTTCAGATGCCTCGCCCCCGGAGCCGAGAGGAGCCCCCCGGAGCCCCGCAGCCCCGGCCGCTAGACGGGTGCCCTCCGCGGGCTCAGGGTACTCACCAGTGAATGGGGAAATACACAGACATGAAGTCCTAGGGGAGGCTGACCCACGCCCTTGTGATTTAGAAACGGTCACTGCGTCCCGGGTGAAGATGACACGGATACGGAGCGCGGGTACCAGGCGTCGCGGGTCTGCCTTCCCGAGACCGCCCCGCGGCCAGAGGCGTGGGTTTGCAGACGGCGCGCCCCACTCTCCGGAGCTCGCGGTCCCACAAAGAGCCGGGGAAGCCGTATTTATAGGGGAGGGGGCGGGGCTTGGGCCACAGAGGCCCCGCCCTCTCTCACCCACTCCTGGAATAACGTCACCAAAATCATGAATGGCCTCAGCGCTCTCAGCTCCGGCAGGCGGCGGCTCGGGGGCGCGCTGGGCTCTGCGCCCGAAGCACAGGGGTTCGCGGCAGCTCCGCGCCCGGCCCCCTCCCCACGCCTCACACACACGCACACACGCGCGCACCCGGGCTGAGTTCAGTGTCAGCGCCGTTTCCTGCTCACAAACACGTTGGCTTCCGCAGCCCCCGCCCTGCGCACACCCGGGGACTCCAAGGAGGTGGGCGTGGGGAGGGCGACGGGCCGCGCAGGACAGATCGCCCGGCAGCGGGGCTGCGCCGGGGGAGGGCGCCCTTCCTCCGCCCAGGCCACCCGGCCCCGCGCCCCGCCTGACCCCGGCTCACAGTCTCCGGCCCACACCGCCAGACCCCTCTTCTGTGGTCATCACCCAAATTAATTAGGCCTCTCCCTCGGAATCGTGGCCCGTGGCCCCTGGATTGTGGTTTCCATCCTGGTCTAACTGCGCACAAGTCATTGGGAAGGCAGTAGAATCGCGGCGCTGGGGGACCCGCTGCAGGCGGGGACCATTTGGTTTACAATGGACTGGTCTGCAGCCCTGAGATGTTTTGCTTCTGGGAGAAAAGATGTGGTGTCTGCTGGGCTTCTTCGCCCCCCGCCCCGTTACACACACACACGCACGCACACGCGCACGCACACGCGCACACACGGTCCTGCGGTGGATGTAGGGGTTGCAGTGGGCGGCGCACAAGCACCCTCCTCTAGCTCGCCTCCTGGATCTGTCCAGGGAGTCTCTGCAACGGCAGAAACAAAGAGCTTTGGAGGAACGCGCCTGCAGTGACCAAAACTGCAGCTCCAGAGTCTGTCCAGGCGGCTGATCTGCGCAGCCCTCTGCCCCGGGACCATGGGAATCCAACCGGACACCCAGCACTGCCTCTCTGTGGCCTCTGCTCCAATTACCCACATACAATGGCCTTATAATCTTAACCTTTGTGTGTACAAGGGCTGGGGAAAGGAGAGAGGTGGTCCCACAAACTAAGCAAAGTTAAATTAGCCCCATTAAGCCAGCTCTGCAAGAAAGGCCATGAATGTATTGAGTCGGTGCCTATGTGTATAAAAAGAGCTTCTCTCAGGGAAAAGGATGATAGGATACAAGGTAACGGTTTCTCAGGCAGCACCATAAGGAGGGCAGGATGAGGAGCCCTCATGATGCTCATCACCCCTCCAAACCGACCCCAATAAAGAGAATCACTAAGAATAAATTAAAAGAACGTTGCTATTCCCAATCGTTTGTATATACAAGCTGAGTTAAAAATGCTTCCTGATAAAGCATGGCTTCATGATAAGCTGTCTCTCCAAACAGAAAAATCAGTAACCTGTCCCTACCCGTCAAGCTAAGCCAGGAATCCATTGGTGCTGCAAAGAACCAGTGTGGTTCCTGCTCCTCTGGGGGTGTGTCCTGAGGGAGGGCCCTGCTTTTACCTACTCACTGGAGACCCTCCAGAAGTAGGGTTACTGTCCGCAGAGGGGCTCTTCATGTCTGTTACAGAGAGCGGGAAATCGCAGGGTGGCTGTGGGGTACAGCATGTTATCATTGGGGGAACCAAAGTAGCAGTCAGTGCCCGGAGAGCTGATTTTTTTCCAAGCTGGGACTTTCTCAGTGGTACCTGAGTCATTCCCTGGGGTCAGCAGGACAGAAGCCTCCTGCCCCCTCCCAAGGAGCAATCCCTGGCAAGACCCGGAAGAATAAAAGGCTGGCATAGCATAGCACAGTGACATACAACACACAGAATTTACAGATGTGTGATGATTGCCTGGTGAGACCTCAAAAACTTAGAAACCCATCCTCCCCTAACACACTCCATGCCTAAGTTAAAATGGGCTCCTTTGGGAGAAGCGGGTGAGAAGTCTGGCAGCAGTGAACTGGCCTCTGGGAGAGTCCCTACACTGGAGGACATTGAGGTAATTACCTGATGCCCACTCTTTGGAAAACTTTGTACAAATGCCTGTTTCAGCTAAATTTCAACTGTGAATAAATTAGAATGGAAAATAAACCTTGGGTTGCAACCCCCAAATCTATACTTTGCTGCCTTTCCTCTAACACCTTGGTGATACATTCATGCATTTGGAAAATGGTAGGCTGAACTGAAGCAAGCATGATTTCTCACTAACACTTCACGTACTGCCTTGCAGTTTTTCAAAGCATTGTCATTACCTCAGCTTTCAAAAGAAAGCGGTAAGATTAACTTAGCTTAATTTGGAGTCCTCAGTTTACAGATGTGCAAACTGAGGCTGAAATGACTTAGGAGACACGCCCAAGATCACTCAGCCACAAAGGGCCACGGTGGGCCTGGAACTCACAGATTGTTCACATACTGAGCATCCCATCCTGTTAGGTTGCTCTATGTCACTGACTTTCCTTTGTTTCTCTAAAGACCCAGGGCATTAAAGCATAAAAATGTTTTCCCCCAATGCCCAGTGAGGTAGGCTTCAATGCTTCCTGCCATTGAATAAATAAAGGAACAGTCACACAGCTCAGTGAAGTTACTTAGAACCCCAGAAACTTAGAGCTGAAAGAGAACTTCCAAACCACCCAGCCCAGTCTGCTCATTTTACAGGTGAGAAGACACTTAAGAGATTAAATGGCATGTCCGAGGTCACCAGGTTATTAAGTAGTGTAGGTGGAACCTGGACCTTCAGACCACTGGTCAGATGTTCTTTCCGCTATAATGCTACAGTGTGAATTGCGTTTGCCAAGAAGTCAGTAGCAAAGATCAAACACAAGATCTGGACTCTGAACCATCTCATTCCATCACCAACATTTATGGAGAACTGTCTCCAAATACAGGTCAAGGAGCTGGATACCCAGCCAGACACCTCAGCCCTCCTATCTTTGTCCTGAGCTACCAAAGGGTTGCATCGTAATTCAGCTGCAATAAAAATCTAGGTGTAGTCAGAATTGTCTTGCTTTCCAACTTTATATAAGTTCGGTTTTCCAGCTCTCTCTTTCTCTTGCCTAAAATAACATTGTTTAAAGAATAAATGCAATCAGTTTAAGATCTTATTAAATTTACCTCAGTTGGAACTGAGCTATGTGTAACTCTTTATTCATCTAGTTAAAAAGGAAGTCTCCATCTAAATTCATTTAGTGTCATATACCCACATTGTATCTCTCTTTGGCTTGCAAAAAGACAGTATTGCACTACATTTGCCTAGTAGCAAAGAAACTGGTATTTTAGTACCTTAGTACCAGCTTAGGGCTAGTACTTCACAGCGTAGCTGTTTGATCTTGGGGAGGGAAATAGGGGAAGGGAAAGGAGAACACAGGCTGAGGTACACTCTTATCTGCTACCACGTTTGTGCCTCCCAAGCACCTCAGACATAGGCAATATTGCTCCACTTTACGGATGGAGAAACTGACTCTAGGGCTTGCCAGTTCCAAAGCCTGTTTTCCCTAAAATGCCACAGTTAAGGTCTCTGTGGCTTTGCCTGTTTTATCAGCTAAAGGATGAGTTGAATACAGAAGTGTGAATTTCAATAGCAAAGGCCGGCACTCCTGAGACCTATCCAGTAAGGGAAGGGCAGGCAGAATAAACAGGTTTCCCACCCTGGGAATCTAGGAGCTTCTTAAAGAGATCAGTCAAAGGGTTAGGGGAAAAAAAAAAAGAAAAGAAAAAAAAAGAGTGGGCGGGAGGAGTTTCTGACCAGTTTTACAGTGCTGTTCATTTGAGTACCTAAAAAATCTGAACAGCAAGGATGTGTGTGGGTTGATGCGCGGACGAAATGAGATGATGTTGTGAAAACAGTTGGCAAATTAGAAAGCACTGAGCAGACTTGGGGTTTGTTTTTCAGGTGTTTGGGGGAAAGGGGAGCCCAGCAGAGTTAATTTATCCACTTCAGGTTTCTACTAGGTTCAGTCACAGACCTTCCCATTTCCCCTGGAGTCCCTCATTGGTGTTTCCAGCGTGCAGGGGGCAGGCATCAGAGGCCAGCAGTGTCACCCAGTCTGGCGGCCGCTGCTGTGGTCCCTGCCTCTCAGCATCTTCCCTGGCACCTCCACCAGCACCTCCCAGGAGGGGCCCGTGGCGGAGACAGAGGCTGCCGAGTCTGAGCACACCTTCCCTTCTTAGCCACTAGAAGTTGGGAGTCCACAAAACAAAGCAACTCAAACTCACAGACAAAATCCTGCCCTTCGTCCTCAGGCAAGATACCTGACCTCTCTGTGACT
This sequence comes from Dasyprocta punctata, assembly GCA_004363535.1. Taxonomy (NCBI): domain Eukaryota; kingdom Metazoa; phylum Chordata; class Mammalia; order Rodentia; family Dasyproctidae; genus Dasyprocta; species Dasyprocta punctata. Next base: position 67,125 of record RJWM01004086.1, on the reverse strand, counting down.
CCTACAGCAATCAAGGCAGGCCATGGAAATCTCCTTTTTCTCCTGTCCGGGGGAGCTTCCATAAATGCTCGGGAGAAAAGTGCTTAACATCAGGACTCTGTAGCCTAAGACAAAGGCTGTGGGTGCCCCTGCCGTGTGTCACCGCAGGAGGTGCCTCCTCCTTTCCATCCAGAACCCTCTTAACCCCCAAGCAGCCTGGAATCTGGCTGCCCGTCAACTTTTGCCTTCCCCAAACATCAAAAAGATTCAGCCCTGGCTTTTGCTTTATTTCTATCAAGGGGCCTTTGAACCAAGTGGATTTTTTTTTTTTAAAAAGAAAACTCTATGGAATCTTTAGGGTCCAGGCCCTAAAAGAAAACACTCCAACTGGAACCAGTTCAAGGTTCTCTTGTCCAATTAAGGAAGCGCTCACATTCCTGCGCTAGCTCTGGCTCTATCTAGCTTTCTCTCTTTCCACATCCTCACAGGAATGCACTTCCATAGCCAGAAAAGAGAGCTTACTGTCACCAGGACGCTGCTCAAATAGCAGAGCGCTCCCTGGGGCGGGCTGAGGCGGTCCTCAGATTAAACAAAGAGCACGGCCCACAGGACAATGTAGATTTCTTCACTCCACCCGGCCCCCAAACTTCTCTCCTTTCACTGGAGAAGCCCCACTGTACCTGTGGGGTTACGAAGAAAGAAGAAAGCACTATAATTGTTTCCCGTGGAGAAATGCACTTTCAGTTTTCTTTTCAAGTAGACAGGATGTCAGCTAGCTTCCTCCAGGGGCAGCTGCTCCCCACAGACTGGCACCCACTGCCACCCCTCCTCGGAGGAGCAAGCAGCAGCCTGCGATGCCCCAGAGAGCCGGCACCTGAGCACCTCCGGTGTAACCCGAACCCGCCCTGGCCCGTTGGAGTGCTCGGTGTACTTCACACCCACATGGCACCCGCTTTGGGATCAGATAGCTGGGTCTGTAATATACCTTCCTGCCCTTTCAATAATTCCAGCGGGCATTAGCACCCGAGATGTGCCAGGCAGGTGGTGGCGTTTGCAAAGCATTGTGTTAGGAGAACTTTTAGTCTCTTCCATCTTCATCACGCCTGAAACCCTCCCAATTAAGCACACCCCATATGAGCACACAGTGCACCTCCCAGGTGAATGTAGCTTTAAGACAACTTCTCTAGACTGCATTGGTGATGCCCCCAAGAAGTGCCATGCTAAGGAGAAACTGCACTCACGCTAAGCAAATGTGTCCCCCTGCCTTCAGCCTAAGTGGCTAACAACAAAGAAATAAAAGGATGCCTGTGGTGCTGGCAAGTGTCAGACACTGGGGGGACAGGGGATTGAGATACCAGTACCCTTTAAACCAGATGCTAACCCCTGCAACAGAGGCATGTGACCATGGGCAGGACATGATTAATTCCGCCACAGGCCGAGAGCCAGGGAAAGGAGTGCTGGCCCCAAAACATAAGCTCTGCAAGGGCAAGGGTTGTGCCCATTTGTGTACTGCTATGCTTCTATCACCTGGCCCACAATAGACACTCAGTAAGTACCTCCTGGGTGAACAGTAGCAGGGAAACCTCAAGGGAGAGGGTGGCAGTGGCTGGAAGGCAGATAAAGGCCATTCTGGCAACAAGATCAGCACAAGACTTGATGGTAAGGGAGGAAGTAGCAGCCACCTGCTGGGAGCTGGGAGTGAGCAGAGAAACATCTAGATCTTGCAATAGGTGCTGGACCCCCCTGTGACCCCAAATAGCACATGCTAAATGGAATAACTACTGTTAGGAAAGCACATGGTGCTCCGCACAAGGGACCGTGCACTGGGCACAGAATCCCTTGCTGAAAAAAATCTGTCACCTCTGTTATCTAAATCAATCCAGTTTCCCTTACTTCTTGTCACCTGGGCTCACAGCAACATTTCTCTCCCAGCTGGGAGGGGGCCTCAGTAGAAGTGTTAAGTAGGTCAAGTTTAGCATAGGTGACATGTGGCTTTAGAGAGTCCCCCTCCCCTCTCCTCCCTCCCCTTTCCTTCCCCTCCCCTCTCTTCTGGTTTCACACTTGTGCTCATGGACCTCAGGAACCCAAGGTCCCCTTGTACCCACCTCCTGCAACTCCCAACCTGCAGCCTCCTGAGCTCAGGCAGCCACTTGTAAGAGAACATGGTCTGACAAATTTTCACTATTGTGAGAATGACATGCAGTGCTAACTCAAAGACTTCACGGAAGGGTGGCGTTTCAGGCAGGGTAAGAGGCAGAGGGAAATCAGGATGCAGAACGTGGTCATCATGGTGTGGGGAAAGGAGGGAGCTGCTCGGAAAGTCTGGGCCAGGTGCCACCAGTGGGCACATGTACAAGTGGACGTTGTACATGTCATGGCCCCTCTGGATGAACCTCCTTGGAATCCATGACCTTCACTCTAATGTGACAACAGCATTTTTAGTGGATTAGCTCCAGTGATTAATGAGAGGGAGAGAAAAGGCCTGGGCAGATCATTTTCTTCCTGCTTGCCCTCTAAGAAGAGTCAAGGCATCAGACTGAAGAGGACTCCTTCAAGTAGGGCCCCAGCCACCAGGGCCCCTGCCCTGCTATGCACAGCAGAAGTGGGCCTGGCCTTGCTGTGCAAGTTCTGTGCCCACCCAAGCAACAGCCAACGACAAACCACTGTCTCACAGCTCTGTACAGGGCTAGAACCCGGGAAGCAGGAGGTCTGGCAGGCCTTGGCCTTGGCAGGCACTACCAGCCCTAGCTACCGGGAGGATGGTTTGGCAGCCGGGCACCTGTATCCCTCATCCCCAGGGGTCTCGTCTTGCAGTCACAGCCGCCTAAGTCAGCAGCGGGCGCCAGTCATTCCCGCCCAGGAGAGGGGAGGCAGAAGGGTGGACGGTACCATTCCTAGGCTGTTTTCTGGCCTGGTTCTTTAAAGTCTCTGCTGTTAGTATGGAAAAGCCTTGAGAAATCAGTGCGCTGAGTCCTCCTGGGGTGGGGGCTTTCTCCACTCCTTGCTACCTGCTGTTTTTCATCTGCGGTGGTTGCAGAGGGTACCAGTGAAAATCCTGACCCTCTTTGCTTCCTGCTCCTGCATAGAGAGAGTTCCTTTGAATATGCTTCCCAATGTTGTTATCATTTTATTGCCTTCATCTCTAGGACCCTTCCACAATCTTCAACGAATGCTTGCTCATTTCTCCATTAAAAAGAAAGAAAGAAAGAAAGAAAGACAATATAGCTGAGCACAGTAGTGCACAGTTGTAATTCTAGCTACTTGAGAGGCTGAGGCAGGAGGATCACAAGTTCAAAGGCCAGCCTAGGCAAATTAATGAGACCTCTGTTGCAAAATTAAAGTTTCAAACAGTACTGGGATTGTAGCTCGGTGGTAGAATGCCTCTGGGTTTCAGTACTGTAAAGAAGAAGAAGTCTCAGTCTTAGTACTGTAAAGAAGAAGAAGGAGAAGGAGGAGAGGAAGAAGAATAGAGGAAGAAAGAGGAGGTGAAGAGGAAGAAAGAAGAGGAAAAGAGAGAGAGGAGGAGGAGGAGAAATAATAAAAATTAACAGGTTACGCCATGTAATGTTATACGGCATTTTCAGCAAGGACCAACAGCTCCCTTCCCTTGTCAGGTGTCAGTTTACTTATCTGTAAAATGGGTTGAATGTTCCCACTCTCAGTTTATGGAGCAGTTAAAGGTACAATAGTGACAAGCACTTGGCTGCCCTAGCAGAAAAGGCACAGCATTAAATTGTCCTCTATTGTACCTGTTTGAAGAGAGCAAAAAGAAGGAAAAGTGAAACCCATATCAGTTATTTCATTTTATTGCTTGTTAGCAGAAAAACAGCAAAGACAGCAAAATCCTTTCTTGGTTTCTGAGCAACAGGAGCCACACCAGTTCTCTCCCTTGAGAATGGTGCCAAGTAGAAGGGTCCATTTCCCATTCTCCTTCGAAATACCTTTTGGGGTGCGTTTATGCTGGGTCTTGCCTCTGCTGTTGCTTTATCTACTGGCACACGGGAATGTGAGAGGTTGTATCTGTGTGGCAGTCTGCGGAGGTGAACCTAGTACTTGCTGGTAAGTGCGCAATCCCCGCCTTCACAGCCTGCCCTACACACAGGGTCACGGTCACTCCCATCAGCACCGTTCAGTTGTGGGGTCAGCGGGAACATCAAGCAAGAGCATGGTGTCGAGTGCCAGCAAGTTCCCCAGCTCCTCTTTTGTTCTAGGGACCACCCCATGTCTAAACAAGCACATACACTTACTGTCTTAGTTACTTTTCTCATTGCTGACACAAAATACCTGACACCCAAAGTTAAAGTTAGCTCACAGTTTGTAGTCCATAGTCAGCTGGCTCCAAGGCAGGGTGGCACATGGCAGAGAGGCATCACAGAGGAGAGACAGCTCGTCACACCCAGAAGGTAGCAAAGCAAGCAAGGAACCTTAACAGCATCGTTCTGCCCCTCTTATTGTATCCAGGATACTCAGGGCGGGTGGCACTCACACTGTCAATCCTAGTGCCCTTGAGCCTAGCATTGCACCGTGAATCAATTCCAGCATCACACACTCTAGGTCCAGTCACCTCTGAAAAAGCCCACCTATAACCACATGAGGTTTTGGAGGGACATCTAGACACAAGCTGTAACACTTAGGTTCCAGGGACATCTCCACATTTGAATAGGTGCTCAGTTGTTTGGGTCTCAGCTAGGGAAAGAACACTGACCACAGTCCAAATAGAAACAGATACTTCTCTGATTCACACTGTTTTACCACCTTCTGTTTATGTTTGGGTATTTCCTGCAGGCAGCAGCTAACACCTCCCAGTGACTGCAGGAAGACAGGTATACGAGATGGGCCTGACTTCAGTAGAACATTCTCTTCTTTCTGGAAGGGTGACTGGCAGGATGGGCAGTGGCTGGGGCATCACAACAATAGGACCATGAAATAGGCATGAGTATCTCATAGCAAGAAGGGCGGGGGTCACCAGGGGGCTGCCGCAGTGACCCACAAGGCACAGGTTGTACAGGGAAGTGGGGAGGATAATGACGAGTGGTGATCTATAGGCAGAGCTTCAGAACTTAGAGACTGTTTTGATGTGGGAGAAGGGAGAGGTAGTTGAAACAGGCTTGGAGTTCTTGGACTTGGGTGCCTGGCAACTAGTATCCGCAGCTGGGAAAGCAAAATCAAGGGGGTGGGGTGGGTAAAAGAGGGTCATGCCTGTTTTAGACAGTTAGCCTGTCCATGCAATGCTTGTTCATAGGGTAGTAGCTCTGGATTTGGGTGTTGTCAACTCCACGCCCACTACCTACGTTTATCATCTTTCCAGAACTGCAGCTCCTGTTTAGAGGTCATGGTGCCTGGCAAGTCTCTGTGACATGGGTGCACAGACAGCGGTTCAGCCTGGGTTCTGTGGAAGCTGATACTGCGACAAAGCTTGGGATCGATGCCTGCCAATGGACAGGGAAGAGGCAGCCTGAAGGATAGGCAGAGGTCCAGGCAAATCTTAGCCAGCCCTGAGGGGAGTTTTGAAGTGGATGTCACGAGTGATTGCACTGGGCCTGGCCCTGGGCAAGGGCCTTCATTGCCTGCCTCAGTCAGTCAGCAGAATGGGCTATCTGGGAAGGACGTGAGCTTGGGCTACCACTGGGGAAGACCCGAGAGAAGCTGACAGCTGGACACAGCCTGCTCACTCCATGGCCACTGGCGGGCATCAGGATGTTCCTGGAAGGGACAGTAGGTGGCACATTTTACATCTTCCACAGACCCCAAAGCTTGCAACTCCATTTTATTTCCTCTCTGCAGTTTGCCATGCATTGCAGAGACCTGCAGCTGGGAGAATCCTCCGAGAAGGAGAAGATTCAGTGCTTGGTCAGGCTCTTTGCGGGTGACACACCAAGCCCACAGATAGCAGGTGTCTTCAGCAAGTTCCAACAATCAGTGAATAATGAGTCCAGGACCAGCACAGTGACCCCCCGGCTCCTCAGCCTCTCAGCTCAAGACTGGAGGCCCCTCTGTAGGTGGGCTAGCTGCTGGACGCCATCTTCAGTGTCTGCAGCTTTGCTGGAAGCCCAAGTGGCCTAGTCCCCAAACCACTGAGTGAGGCCAGAAAGACCTGGGAAGAAGCCTGACTTTGAATTCCCAGAGGACCAGAGCCTGTCGGAGGCCCAGAGCGGTTTCTTTCCTTTGATTTTTGTCCCAGGATGAAGCCAGCCTAGTACGGCTCACTGTAGTCTTCCCTCATTGCTCCTGTTGGAGCTGACATTGGTAAGGCCATCAGCCTGCTCTGGGGGTGACTCCCTGTGGGTTTCACTGCAGGGCTGTTGGGGCGGACCTTCCACGGCATTCTGATGTGTCTTCTCATTCTCCCTTCCTCGGCACTGGGAATAGACATGCTTCTCTGATGCGGATTTCTTAACTTTCGCTTGGTAAGTTAGGAGTATCCTAGCTTACTTTCTGGGCTGGTTAAGAAAATACCTCAGCCCAAGCGCGGTGCATAGGAGCTTGCAGCAGGTGACAAAGTAACAACCTCTCTAAGCTTTGCCTTGTTTTGCCTTTTATTTTCCTTTCCCTCTGTATTCTCTCTCTCTCTCTCTCGGTTTTGCTCTCTTTTGTGTGGTTTTTATAAGTGCAAATATTTTCTAGAATGATATATTTAAATAACAAAATTAAATATGCCTTTTTTGGGGCTCTCCATTTTATCTTGGAATTTGCCGCTGTATTTTCTGCTGTGGAGCCACTTGCCAGGGATGGGGTAGCTGTGATTTCCAGAGTGCCTGAAAGTGGCCTCTGCTTCCTATAATGGGTACACAATGGTCACATCTGGGAGCCACTCGGGATGAGGTTAGAGTGCTCGTGGAGTCCCAGAGCAACCCCAATTGGTGACTGGTCACCAAAATTCAGGTTTTCAAGAGTGTGGGGTTGGCAGCAAAGTCTCACACTTTCCCCAATTTTCTTGAGTAAAGGGCGTGGCCAGGAGCAGCCAGTGAGGCTGCCTCAACCCACGTGGTCCACACATGTTGCAAGCTTCTTCCTGGTTTTATAAGGACACATTCTAGTTCTTCCAGGTATTTACATATCCTCAGGTGGGTCACACTGGCCATAATTGCCTGCTCTTTGGTGCTTCCACAACCTGGCGCATTTTATTATTGTTCTCCTGCAGTCCCAAGTGACCCTCAGAAGGCATTTTTTCCAAGCCAACACCTCAAAGCAATTCCTCCTGGTAGTAAGAATTTTTTCCAACTGCATGTCCTAGGGCTGAACAGATCAGTACCAGAGTGAAAACCAGATGTGTCTACCTTTCTGGGCAACTGTCATTTGAAGGCAGGACTTCCTAGGCCAAACACTGATATCAGGAGTTCTGAATTCCTGTACTTGGCCCTGGCAATTCTGTACAAAAGGAATTACTCATTCCCAGGTGTGGAGCGGGCACATCACCGGGAGCAGACAACGCCCACCTCCACCACAGGGTGTCTATTATCCTTTGTCTTGGGTTATTTCAGCTCACAGGGAAGGGAGTGAAGGTAGCAATGAAATCTCTTGCAAGTGACATGTAGAAAGCATGAATTAACCTCTCTCAGCTTCAATTTCCTCATCTGCCAAGGAAGGGGCGGGGATAACAACACCCACCCTGCAGAGTTGTTATGAAGTGGTAAAGGAATTAGATAATAGAAAACACCTGGCACAGCACCTGCACCGAGTCTCCTGCTCCTTGGACCATAACGAGCTTGCCTGTAAGATGCAGACAGTCCTCTGGACAAAGTCTTAAGTCTGCTAATTCAGAGACTGGCCCACAAATCAGTCCCATCAGCATCACACACCAGGGTTTCTAGTTAGAAAGGCAATTTCAGACCATACTGAACCAGAACCTGCATTTAAATGAGATTCTCTGGGTGACCCTGGGCCTGTCACAGTTTGAGAATCATCAGTTTAAGGGATAAGAATCTATCTTTTAATCTTGTGGACTTGATGGTGTTTCTCTTGGCAATCCACAGACGGTCAGTAAAGGAGTCTGTCAATCAGATGAAGTCAACATTGGCCTAACACAGGTGACCCTGGGCCAGACCGGCTCTGCTGTAGCTCCAGCCAGCCCAAGGCTGCCTCTGCTCACCTGCTCTGCTCACCTGCCTCCCTTGGTCACCTGCTTGGTGGCCAAGGCTCCGGGGAGAGTGCAGCTTCTTGTTTACTGGGCAGGCACAGATAAGGTTTCTCACAGCTCCACCTGAGCTCCTATGCCAAGGTAAACTTGCTCTCCAGAATTGCTCCCTGACTGGAAAATGTGTCAGTCTATTTATTTCTCACTCCCACTGGAAAAAAGGTGGGGTGGGGGGAAGGGTTGGTGATGATGTCATTCTTTCCACGGAACTTCTCAAAAGCATCGCATTTCATGGTGACTTCCAGGCACGGCTTGTGTTTCTCTGCATAGCACACGCAGAATCAGCCAAAGCTGCAAGTTTCTCTTCCCTTTCTCATGACTCTGCCCACCCCCCAACTGTTTGCTAGAGTTTTCGCTTGGGGGAGGTGGTGCTGTTGGCAGCCCTAAAAGATCCTGGGCCAGCAGGTGTAGGAAAGTTTCCTTGCTATTTCTCCTGGAGATGAACTCCCGTAGGAAATGGTTGCTGGTTGCTGCAGGCAGGTGCTGGCTGGACACATTAGAGAACCAAGAACAAAGGGTAAAATGATCTTTCCAAAGGCTACACGGAGTTACCACTGTTGCATTCACACAATTCTGGTTTATATTTCTCTAGCGCTGAGTTACGGGCTTCTAACTGGGCTCTGGTTTCCACAGTTGATGGGAGATGCTGTCAGGGAAGACTTGGTTATGCCACAGTGATGACCCCCAACCCCCGGATCTCAGCGGCTGAAAAACAAGTTTCCTTTATCTCCCGTGCTCCTGTCCTTGGGTTGCCTGGGTGTGGCACACTTCCTTAGGGATTGGGGAGGAGAGAAGCTTACTCTGTGCTGCCATGTGGCCGAACCTTTTATGCACTGCCTCGTGAAGCCAGAAATGCAAGTCCCATCCAACCACATTTCACTGGACAAAGAAAGACTCCAGGCGAACTTCAAAGTGGATGGGGAATGCAGGCCTCTGCTTGGAAGACAGCCAGCCAGAATATTTCGTGGGTGGCTTCGCGATGGCCACATCAGCCTTAGCAAATATTAACATATTACCTTAATTGCTTCGTGTCTTTTTACTTCAAAGAAAGTAAATATTGGCTGGGGGTATAGCTCAGCAGCATGAGCGCCTGCCTGGCAAGTGTGAGGTAATGAGTTCGATCCCCGGTACCAAAAAAGAAAAAAAAAGTAAATATTATACAATCAAGCCCCACGCCATACTCCTCTTCATCCCATTTTCTTTCCTTTTTTTCCTGAAACTAAGCACTGTTTGGGATCCAGACATTAATCATCCTTGTGCATGTTTTTATCTTTCTACTATACTTCTGTATATTTGTTATAAAGTATTATTACGCAGGCTTTTTTTTTTTTGTACCAGGAATCAAACTCCCAACCTCCCATTTGCCATTGAGCTGTATCCCTGGCCCTATTCAGGCTTTTAAACTTTTCACACAAGCATGGTGTGGTGGTATAGGTCTATAATCTTAGGATTCAGGAGGCTGAGGAGGAAGGATCGTTGAGTTCAAGGCAGCCTGGACTACATAATCAGTTCACAGACATCACAGTAAGACCTTACTTCAAAAAACCAAACCAAAACAAACAAAACCCTCACTTGTCATACAAAATATTACAACCTTTTATATTACTATATAATATAGTATATACTTGTATGTGAGTATTATTATATTAACCAATATGTATTTCTCCTTTGGCATTACAATTGCTAGGTTTTATCTATGCTGACACATATGCGGCTGTTTTCCATGGTATGACTATAATACAATTTTGTTATTCATTCTCCTGCACATGGATTTTTAGGTTGTTTCCAGTGTTGCAGTGAACAGCTCCATACATGCTTTCTTGACTCTATGCCTAGGAGTGGGATTTCTGGACACAATCACTTTCAGCTTTACTAGTTATTGCCAAATGGTTCTCCTGAGTGGTTGGATCACCATACAACCCAGGAATAATGAATGAGATTCTGTGATTTAACAGTTGTTTCCTAATACTTGGCATTGGCCGGCATACATTTTTGCTGATCTTGGTGGGTGGGAATGGTAGCTCAGTGTTCCTTTGATTTGTATTTCTTTGATTAATAGTGAGAGGGTGCATCTTTTTATACTTTACTGAACTTCAGGGATTTTTCTATGCATTTATATTCTTTTACCATCAGTCCCCCACCACGTTGTCTTTTCTTCATAATTTGAGACATTTTGGTATTTTATATTCATCATAATCATCTTTTTCAGGCGATCTGACTTCTTTTTCACTTCGTTATAGTAGTCTTTGTTGTGCAAAAGTTAATTTTAATGTAGTCAAAATTAGCAACTTTTTGATTGTTATTTTCTCTGTGTATATGTTATTGTTGCTGTTAGTGAAGCATTTATCTTAAATGAAGTATTTATTGTTGTTGTTAGTGAAACATTTATCTTAAGTGAAATATTTATCTTAAGAATTTTTCTATATATATATATTTTTTAAATATTTTATTAATAATAAAAGACAAGGCAGAAGAGAATCCCTCATACTTGCTACATTGCCTGCTGTAAAGAGATGCTTGGGTTGCTGACCAGAGGCCTGGCCAAATCTACAAAACAAAAGTTAGTTGATGTTCCTTGGTTGCTGTCAATCCAGCCAGACCTCCGGAACAGCAGGTTGCTTACGGGGGGAGTGGGGGTAGTGTTGTCCCTGATTCCAAGCCCGCCGCCGGTGCTGCTTGGGCCGGGCGGGGGCCCCTCGCGGGGCCCTTCTCCTTCTCCTCCAAGGTCCTGGGGTCAGGACCCTGGAAGGCAATCCATATTGAGTCCTGATCGGTGCCTGCGCCTTTTTCTATATTTTGATCATGGGTTTTACAATTATGCTTTTTCTCCCCTTTTAGTTCTCTAATCCACTTAGGATTACCCAACATAGAAATCTACTTTTGTGTTTTCCATATGGACAAAAGGTTTTCCCAGCACTTGTGTATAAAGGGAATTACCCTTTCCACATTGATCTGTAATATTGTTTCTGCCCCATCCTGTTTCTGAACATGGGTGAGCGTGGCTGAGCTCTCTGTTCTACTCTGTTAATCTGTGCTATGTCCACACTGCATTGTCTTCTTTACAAAATATTTTGATAATAAATCTTGATAGCTGGTAGAGCCAGTTCTTCCACCTTGTACTTTTTCAAAATTATTTCTTAGTTATTCTTGGCGCATTACTCTTCCCAGCGAATTTTGTGTTTAGTGTAAAACAGAACAAAATAAAATAAAATAAAAAACCCTGTTGGACTTCATTTGACATTCTTTAGGTTAATTTGGGAAAAACTAAGCTCTTTGATTTTGAATCTTCCTTTTTATTATTTTCTTTTGTGTGGCACATGCTTATGATTTTCCTCCACAAAACTCTTTTCCATGCTCTAATGCTTCTTACTTTGATTCAAACATTATCTCTCATTTCTTAGTGTAGCTTCAGTCTTTTTCCTTCTGGTACCCCCTATGCCTTTTAGAAGTCTCCTCACTCTTCCAACTCTTCTTGGTGTGTGAAGGGTAAAACCCAAACACTCACCATAGTGATAGGAGGGGAAGGGAGCCTTGGAACTCTCCTGTAAGGAGACATGAAGGTATAATCACATATGGGGGGCATCTGATAACCTTTTCTGAGCTTCAAGACATAGAATGTGTAATGGTTAACATATCTAGGGTGTAGTTTGCTGAGTTTGAATTTTAGCTCCATGATTTATCAACTCTGATTTTGGGCAAATTAACCCCTTTGTATCTTCCTTTTCCCTGTTGTAATAAAAACAGTGATTATCTTGTAGAATAATTGTGAGAAATAAGTGAATGAATGTGTGTAAAGTACTTGGCACAATGCCTGGCACATTGTAGGCATCTTTTATATGTCATTTATCATGGTTATTACTGAGATAGGATATCAAAGGCACACTAAAAATATGGTTAGTTTGAATGTTCCAACTAGATAATGTCAGAATAACTCACTAATTTTAACACAAGACAAAGAACTTTGTGGTTTATAGAATTCCACGTAACTGAAGGTTTAATCATTAGTGATCCCAGTGGTGCTAGTTCAGTGTTTAACCATGTTGCAAATTTCGCCAAAACAAGTTCAGTGTTGAATGGTATTCAAGGTAATCCAATCTAATCTCCTACTTCATGCTTGAAATCTCTCAATGTATAGCTTCTCTAGAAAAGGAAGCTTTTGATGAGAGATTCGAAAGAAAGGCATACTAAAAGTCCATCAGACCTACTTGAAAAATAAAACTGAGAAGATGAAAATAACTAACTGGATGATATTCAAGGGCTGCTGGCAACAGCCATCAAGAGCAGCTGAAGATGAGTGGAAGTTCTTGGAGACCTAAGAGCCGAGATTCAGGAGAGAGAGACTGCCCCAGGGAAAAGTCTGGACTTGGAAACCACAAGGTAGTTCTCAAAGGTCTTATTACCACCAAGTGGATTATTCGAAGGGCTACAAACCTATCACTGCTCCCCACCACGAGGTCACCAGGGGACCCGATGTTTCTACCACTGGTACCTCCTTTGGGTTAAGACTTTGGACTCCCCTGTTGAGAAGTACTATGTAAGTAACTTCCAAGGATTGAGACCAGATCATCCTGGGGCCCTGCTTAGACTGAATTTCCCTGCTTAGGCCAAGCCAAGAGCAGGGTTATAATGCACAGATAAAGCACAAAAGTTCTACTGGGCAGGAGAGCAAGGATGGGCTCAGGTATGTGGCTCCGTCACCATCAGAATGACCAGCATAGAGACCTGAGGAAACTGGAGGAGCCACTGATGGGGGAATGGGGTGCAAAAAGTTAGGATAAAAGTGTGGGTGATGGTGAGAAATGGAGAATCAAAGAATGCTTGGAATCGGCATCAGGGAGATTCTTCTCTATCTGGCTAACGCTGGCCCCAAGGAGGTCTTTTGCCGTGATTCCAATAGCTATGAGCCTGGGGGGAGGCTGGATTCCTCCATGACAGCAGGATGAAATCAAGGACTCCACATGTGTGATTTCCCTCTAGACCCTCACTCTTGGGGCTGGGGCTCCTATGCGTACTGCAGCAGACCCCTGGTGCAGGATTGTGTGCAGGGCTTCACACTTCCAGAGCACATGGGGGTTCCCTTGATTTCTCCCCCCAACCTCGGGAGACAGACAGAGCAGTACAACATTCCCTCTAGGTATGGAAAACAACACGGAGGGTCAAGGATGAGGCTGAGGAGCCAGGCTGGCCCTCCATCAGGACTCCCGTAGCTGTCAGAGTGGAACACGAAGGCAGAAAGAGAGCTGGTGGAGGAGAAGGCAGGAACTTCTTCTGGTCATTATTGCAGGGCTGGGCTGGCCTGGGCTGCCCTACCTGCTCCCTCTCACGGGGAGACGTCTGCCAAAGGGCTGCCACGCTGACAGAGCCATGTGCTCAGGGGTGGCCATACAGTGCCGTCACGAGGCTTGTTCCTCCTTTGTACCTATAGCACCTCCGGCTCCAGCTCTCTGATCAGCGCCACTCCTCCACTCCCTGAGCTCATTCATTATTCATTCATTCATTCATTCATTCAGCACACAGTGGGCGCTGATGCCCAGGAACAGAGATAAAGCAGCACCCTATCTCTGCCTTTCACAGTGTGGTGGAAGGAGAAAAGTGCAAGAAAATGCCGATTCTCTTTCCAGAGATGGAACATAGTGCAGTGGCTAGGAGCAAGGGTTTCAGAACTGGAAGGACAAAACAAACAATGGAAGGAGGATATCTTTGAAGGTATAGTGACAAAGCACTTCTTAGAAATAAAGCACATGTAAACCTTCAGATTGAAATGATTCCCGGTGTTAAACAAGACAGATACGAAAAGGAACTCACATCTGGATATACAGTAATGAAATTCAAGAACAATAGTGATGAAGCAAAAATTTGCAAACATTTATGTAGGAAAAGTTGACCAGAGGAAAAATCTATCAGACTGACAGAAAACTTTGATTACTAAATAGGATGCAAGAAGACAATGAAGTGATATTTAAAATGTTAATGGAAAAGGATTTTATTTTATTTTAATTTATTTTATTTTATTTTTGAGACAGGGTCTCACTGTGTAGTTCAGGTTGACCTTGAATAATAAGAAGACATTAAACATGCTGGTTTTTTGGTTTTTAAAGTTAATAAACTATATAAATGCCTGATGAGATTGGAGGAAAAAAGAGAAGATAAACCCATGCTTTAAATATGGGAAGTAGCCGGTTATAGTGTTGCACACTTGTAACCCCAGGCTCGGGAGGCTGAGGCAGGACAATTGTTGCAAATTCAAGATCAGCCTGGGCTACAAAGTGAGCTCAAGTTCAGCCTGAACTGCATAGCAAGACCCTGTCTCAAAAAAAGACAAAATAAATAAAAATAAAAATAAAAATGGAGAGTGTAACAGACACAGCCACAACGAAAGTTTTAGACTCACAGGATTATGAAAAATTATAATTTTGAAAATTACTGAAATTGATACAAATATAGAAAATATAAAATTTCAAAATTGGAACATGAGTAAACAGCAAATTGAGTTGTAAGATACTGTATTCACTTAAGAATTACCATATAATCAAAGACCCCCACTACCTTCTCAAAGGGCTTTAGAGATAAATTTCACCCACTGTAAAAGACAAGATAATCCCCTCAAATACATTACTTGTTTCAGAAAATAGAAATAAATAACTCCTTTGTTGTAAGCCTGGTCTAATCTTTATTGAAAAGTCAGATGAAGATGGTATAAACAAAGAAAATTTTATTTTATGTTGGAAAATTCTAAACAAAATGTTAGCTAACTGTATGCAGGAGTATACTTAAAAATTATAAACATATAAAAGTTATTTAAAAATTAGGGAAGTTTAATAGGATAAATTATTAATGCAATTCTCACCTAATAGACCAAAAGTCAAAAATTTCATAATTATTTAAAAAAATTAAAAACTTTGATAAATCTAGGCACCTTAAATTTTATTTTTTAAAATTATATAACAAGAATGTATAGAACATTAGAAAAATATTGGCAAGAAATGCAAATGTTATGAACGCTACATTGTTTTTAAAAGAACAATTCACAGTAAAAATGAAATCTGAAAATGATCCTATGAAAACTACTTTTCACTCAAAATTCTTTTTCTTAAACTATCTTAACTAATTTTTTATATACATATACATAAACATATACATATTTTTTCTTTCAGTTTGTCACACAAGTACAGTAATACAATGGTCACATAAGTGTGCCTTATTTATTTCACTGGTAAGTATATTCTCAAGGTACATCCATTTAAGTATGAAAGTGCCTAGTTCATCATTCTTTATAGCTGAGTAGTGTTCCACTATATAGAAATACCACATCTTTTTTGTCCATTCCTCAGTCAATGGGCATTTGGGTTGTTTCCAAGATCTGGCTATTATGAACTGCACAGCTATAAACACAGGTGCAGATTTATCACTATGGTATGATGATTTTAGTTCTTTTGGGAAGATACCCAGAAGGGGAAGAGCTGGGTCAAATGAGACCTCCAATCCTCGCTTTTTGAGGAATCTCCACACAGACTTGCACAGTGGTGGCACCAGCCTGCATTCCCACCAACAGTGCAAAAGGGTTCCTTTTTCCCCACAGCCCCTCCAGCATTTGTTGTTGGTTGACTTCTTAATACTAACCATTCTTTCTGGGGTGAGGTGGAATCTCAGTGTTGTTTTAGTTTGTATCTCTCGAATGACCAGGCATTTTGAATTTTAAAAGAATCTCTTATCAAACTAGGATTAAGTGCATATTTTCTCAAGTGGATGGGACTACTGGTAGGTATCTATAGCAAACACGATACATGAAGAGACTTCAGATTTACCCCGGCTACCAAAGTTCCCTGCTGTCCCTGCTATATTTACCAAGTAGCACAGGTTTAGCCAAAGCGCTAAAACCAGTAAAGTAAATAAGAGCCATAAGAAGGAAAGAGGGGGGAAAATTCAAGGTCCATGCTAGAAATTCAACATAATCATATTATAAGAACTAATAAAAGGATTCAGCAAGTTCTCTAGATATAGATTTTATTGAAAACATCAATATAGTTCCTCTATATCAGCAGTAGACTGTATATTAAAATAGGAAACACACAAAAGTATAGCATGTTTTCAGAATAGTAAACACAAACTAAAACAAATTTTAACCTATTTGGAATCCTTGTAAAGAAACATAATATCTTCTAAGCAGAAAAGAGTTGGAAAAAAAGAGAGAGGTTTTATGTTCATTGACAAAATATTTTAACATTGTTAACATGGCAATTTTCCCAAATTCATTTATAAATTTAATAAAATTCCCATTAAAACTTCATTAAATTTTTGAGGAACTCAAGAAGCTTTTTCTATAATGTGTTGGAAATAATAAAATTACCCATAAGTAGTTGAGAGTAAGAATAAAGAGAAAGTTGTTCTTAGCACAGTCCATGACTAAATAGCAAAAATTAAAAGGAGTGTGGTATTGGCATAGGAACAAGAATCATTACTAAGCAAAATAAAGAGCTCAAAACCAAAACCTAAGTTAGGATAGAGGTAGCAGCCTAAAACAATAAAAAGAAATGAATTTGGGGGATTGGTGGTAGATTTAGCTAACTAACTCTATGGAGAAAAATAAAGATACATTCCAACTTTACATTCAAAGATAAACTCCAGATGAGAATGTGGAATAGCTTTGTGACCTTGGGATGGAAAAGCCCAAATAAGATGGCAGAAATATGTTCAACATTACATATTTCCATCTAATGAAATGTATAGACAGATGTGTGACTGTTTGAAAAGATATATTTGCAATCACCAAACACAGCACACCTAGATTATACTCAGATCTCTTGCAATTCAACCAGAGAAAGAGAAAACCTTTAGGTAAGTTAAAGGAATAAACAAGAGGAAACTCAAATGGTTGTCAGGTGTGTGGAGAGACACTCAACTGCAGTAATGATCAGAAAAGTAAGATTCCCTGGTACACCCATCCAAATGGCAAAACAGAAAGATGGAGAAGCTAAACTGTTGGTCAGTTTATGGGAAAATGGGAACCAATAACGCACTACTTCTGGAAGTGCAGTGACGTTGCTGTGCTGGAGGGCATCCCTTGGGGGAAATGACTTCCATATACATTCCTGGGCCCAGCAATCCCACTCCATAAAGAAACTTGTGCACGTGACTGCAAAGGGACACAAATACAAATATTTGTTGTTGGAAGAAACCTACCAGAGCATTGGTAAGGGAATATGCCATGGAAAAGAGGTAAATAGTTTCATCAAATGGTATACAAAGCAGTGGTCAGAGGTAATCACATCAACACGATTAATCCTAAAATGAAGTACTAAATTCTAAAGATCACACACACTTGCACACGCGCGCGCACGCACACACACACACACACACACACACACACACACACACTATTAGAACCGAAAAACCGAGTAAGTTTCTCGGATTCAAAATCAATACACAAAAATCAGTTGTTCCTATACACAAGTAATGAGCAACCTAAAAAGGAAATTAAGAAATCAATTCCATTTACAATAGTATGAAAAAGTATAAAATATTTCAAAATGAATCAAACAAGGATGCACAAGACTTGTACAACGAAAATTATAAAACTTTACTGAAAGAAACTTTTAAGGCACGAATAAATGGAAAGACATCCTGTCTTCATGTTGGAAGTCCTAATATTGTTAAGATGTCCATACTGCCTAAAATTATCTACAATGCAGTCCCTATCAAAATCTCAATGGCATTTATTTCAGAAATAGAAAAATTCATGCTACCTTTAATATGAAATTTCAACAGGCCCTTATAAAGAGAAATAAAGACAAAGAATTCACGCTTCCTGATTTTTAAAACACATTATAAATCTACGGTACTTGAAAAAGTGTGGTACCAGTATTAGGTAAGCACTGGAAAGGGACAATGTCTTAAACAAATGGTGCTGGGAGAACAGGATGAAAATAATGAAGTTGGACCCTTATGTTATACCACATGCAACAGTTAACTCAAAATTGGTTAAAGATCTAGATCTATACTTAAGGCCTAAAACTATAAAATTGCTAAACGAAAACAGGACATAGAACTTTATGACACTGGACTCAGCAATGATTTATTGGATGTGACACAAAAAGCACAGGCCACAAAAGCCAAAATATACAAATGTGAGTACACCAAATCAAAACTTCTGGCCCGGAGTTTGGCTCAGTGCCTTAAGCGCCTGCCCTGGCAAGCGCAAAGTTGCGAGTTCAATCCCCGGTGCCGCAAAAAAAAAAAAAAAAAAAAAAAAAAAAAAAAAACTTCTATGCATCAAAGCACACAATCAAGAGAGCTAAAAGCAAACTGTAGAATAGGAGTAAATATACGCAATTTGTACACTTGATAAAAGGCTAATATACAAATATATAAGGAACTCCTATAACTAAATAACCAAAAGTTTTTTAAACACTGATTTAAAAATAAACTAAAATGTATCTCTAAGGATGACACACAACTAACCAAGAAGCACAAACCCAACATCACTAATCACCAGAGAAATACAAAAGAAAACCACAATGAGGTATTACCTCAAACCTATTTGATGATGGATAAAGGTGTAGATAAAAATATAGACATAGATAAAGTAGATGAAGATATATCACAAGAAAATAATGAAACATTGGCAAGGATAAAGAAATTATAACCCTTGTGCATTGTCTGTGGGATTTTAAAATAATGTGACTGCTATAAGAAATAGTATAGAGGCTTCTCAAAATAATTAAAAATAGAACTAGCATTCATCCAGCAATCCCACTTCTGGATATATAGCCAGAAGAATTGAAAGCAAGATTTTGAAGTGATATTTGCATACCTACATTCATAGCAGTTTTACTATGTGCCAAGTGGTGGAAGCAAGCTTAAAGTTCATCAACTGATAAATGGATAGAAAAAAGGAGGTATACATTGTTTATACATGGACTATTAGAATATTAGAAAGGAATCAAATCTGATCATATACTATGATAGGGATGAACTTTGAGGTGATTTTGACTTGCTGATTCACAGCATGGGGGAGAAGCTTGAACCTGCAGACACATGGTGACTCCTGCTTACCCCTGAGGCCTCCAGGCAGAAGTGCACCACTGGAACTGAGCAGTGGACACAGCAGACTGCCGTGGCTGGTGAATTATTTGGGTTCAGATGTCCACCAGGAGAGGGCAACTGGCTGGTAGACACCTTAGAAAGAAGGCACCTGAAGGAATGGGGGAGTTGTTAAATGGGCATAGCATTTCACATTTGCAAGATGAGAACATTCTAGAAATTGGTTCCATAACAATGTAAATATACTTAGTATTGAATGTATACCTAAACATGGTTAAAAGGGTAAGTTTATTATTATTATTATTATTATTATTATTATTATTATTATATCAGAAAACACAGACTTCTCGAAAGACAGTGGCAGAGTGGTGAAAAGCAGAGAAACACCCTCTCTGAGATTTGGTGTTCAAATGCTGGAATATAGCAATGCAAGGGAGAGAAGAAGGAAGGAAGTGAGAATTGAAGCCCACCAGGAGAGTGAAGAGAGAGACCTCAAAGCAGAAGAAGGAGTGGCAAGTGGTACTTTCTCTCTGAGACCTAACTTGCTGCAAGGAAGGGACAGCTTGCAAATTCATGACTGCTGCTGACTCCAGAGGACTCCATGGAGAAGCACACCAGTGGAACGAAGCAGTGGACACAGTGGACTGCAGTGACTGATGAGTTATTTGGATTCAGACGTCCCCTAGGGGAGGGCAATTGGCCAGTAGCCATCATGGAGAGAAGCCAACTGAGTTTGGGACTCAGAGAAGCTGCAAGCTGGGTCCATCTAGTGGCTCCCAGTATCAGGGTGAGGAAAAACCAAGTTCAAATTGCCAGGAAGTGAAGGAGTCAAGTTCAAGCCAACAGGAGGCACATGGAATGTTGCAGGCTAAACAAATCAGGTTCTAGCTCACAGCCAGAAACCAGTCTGAATTTCAGTGGAACAAAAGGTGCAGACTTGCTGGGATCAACCAACACAGATCTAGGCTCTGTCCACTCTGTCTACCAGTGTTACAGCAGAAACATGCTCTAAAGTGGACTTTTTTTCTTTTTTTCTTCACTTTTTTCCTTTTCTTTTACCTTGATTGATTTTTCTTGTTTTTATATGTGTGAACATTGTTTCTAGTTTTCTTGTTGTTGTTCTTCTGTTCTGTTCTTGATTTTATTTCTTCCTTCTCTCTTTCCTTCCTGTCTTCTTCACAAGTTTCCCAAAATTCACATTATCTTCCTTTGACCTCTAGCCTTACTTCTATTCTTTTCCCCTTCTTCTATTACTCTATTCCCCCCTCTAACTTCTTTTAAATTTTCTCCACTAAAGGTAAAATTGCCACATTAAGGGTATATTTACTGTGTACAATTTTCTGGTTTTAGATTTTGTTATATAACCACAAACATAGCTTATAGGGTTAAAAGTGGCCGATTAATAGCTATCACAGTTTGTGATTTTCTAGGCTGTGTTTGATGCTACTGTTATTGCTGATTGTACTACTTCAGCCGAGGTGACATAATTGTTCTAATCAGTTGTTCTTCCTGGTATGCCAAGACTGAGATTGCTAGGGGTCAGAAATAACACTACAGGGTAGTGCCAAAGAACTGGGGGTTAGTCCAAATAGGTTGCAACTTCTCATCCTCAATAAGCTGAAGAGGTAGGAACTTGCAACAGACTCAAAACTCAAAAGCCAGCTACACCTGGAAGACATCTCTGAGAAAAAAGCAATTTACAAGAATCAACCCAGGAATTAAACTAAAAAAGTACAAAATGAGAAGATACTTATGCAAGATGCCACCCCAGACTTCAAATGCATCAAAGGCAAACCCAGGGAGCAATGAGGTAGAACAACCCAAAAGCCACCCACCTGAACCCTCTGAAGTGGTAATAGTGGACATAACAAAGTAAAAAAACAAGGTTCAGAAAAATCAAATTGGAATAATCTCTCAGATAACTATAGAGATGGTGACCATAATAAAAGACATGGTCAGTGACTCTGGATCAAACTGATTAAAAAATAGAGGAGTTTAAGAAAATGATGGAAAACATGATCACTCAACGTAAGAAAGAAATGGCATTAATGAAACATTCAAATCGATACCCAGGAGATTAAAAATTTCATTGAAAGTATACACAACAAAATGAGCCAATACGAGGACAGAATATCAGGTCTAGAAGATAGAATTGTGGTTGATGAACATGAAAAAGAAAGATTTCTTAAAAATAGCAAGGGACCAAGAAAACTCAATGCGACAGCTGTCAGAGCATGCAAAGAAGAATAACATAAGATTAATCTGAGTCAGTGAAATAGTAGGAGGCAGCACAGATGACATAAAAAACCTGTCCACAGAAGTAATGGCAGAAAACTTCCCGAGCAAGGAAAAAGAATTTAACATACAGGTAACTAAGGGCAATTAGCCGTGATCACTAGGAATATAATAGTCAACATTCCAGAAATTCAATGCAAGAACAGAGTACCAAAAGTCGTTAGAGAAAAGAAGCAAACCACATATGAGGAAACCCCATCAGAATTACAAAGTCACTGGTCACTAAAACAATGCTGGTATTCCATCTTGCTCCAGAAAGAATGGTTATCATCAAATAACCAAAGCAAACGCCGAGGCTGTGAGGAAAAAGGAACACTTCTCCAGTATTCGAGTGTAGACTGGTGTAACTACTATGGAAATCAGTGTGAGACTCATAAAACTAGCATCACAGGTCCCATTTGACCCAGCTGTTCTATTTTCCTTCTTGGCCTCTTCTCAAAGGAATTAAAAGCATCATACCATAGCGATATCTTTGCACTCATTTTTATAGCAGCACAGTTTGTAATAGCTAAATCTTGGAAACAACCCACATGCCCCTCACCTGGTGAATGCATAAAAAGATGTAGCATTTTTTTATACAATGGAGCACTACATTGCCATAAAGAAGGATAAACTTGAGACATTCATAGCTAAATGGGTGGACCTTGAGGCCATACTCTTAACTGAAATAAACTGGACACATACATGCAAATATTTCATTGTCTCTCTGGTGTGAGAAACTAAAATTATAAATAAGAGACAAAATGTATAATAGAAATTGTGAAATTGGAAGAAATTGCTCAAAAGGAAAGGGAAATTAGAGAGGGGTATGAAAAAAGGAAGCAAGGGACAAGGGAAAAAAGAATAGAAGGGAAAAATAGAAACAAAACTTTTATAAATAAGGAGGGAAAAAGGAGTTCAAGGGAGGGGAGGAATGCAAGAAGAAGTAAGATATATCATGTAAGGGTACAAATTCCTTATCCTGAACGCTATCATTATGTATATCCAAAACATGTCAAATAAAAAAAAGAAAATTAAAAAAAAGAAAACAAAGAACATAAATCTGCCTTCTTAAATATTTTGAACTGGGTAAATACAGCAGTGCTAACCACAGGCCTACATGCACTTCGTTGACAACAGATCTCTAGAACTTTTTCATCTTGTATAGCACAAGTTCTATACTCATGGACAACTCCCCCACCCATGTTAAGATGGTAAATTTAATGTTTTTTATATGATTAAAAATAACAACAACAAAGAACTTGAGGTAGGAAATCAGAGAAAGATTTGTAGCACAAAACTGTCATAAATTTAGAACACAATAGCCATCTGGAAAGATCTGCTCTTTCTCAAAATACGTGCATATTCTAAAAATATGTTTAAAAATTAAGTGGTGCCCATGTGGGAAAGGAGGGACAAAGAGAGGCATGGGGGAGTGGAAATACAAGTTGGGCATAAGAGGAAAATGAAATAAAATGAATTAAACAAAATGAGGGTCTTTGCATAGCTTAATAAGGAGAATGTATCAAACGTTAAGGATGATAATTTTATTTCTATACCAGAATTAGAAGATGGGTGTTGGCAGATACATTAATGTAAAGCTGTGTGTTAAGGGCCCTAAAATCAGGTTCTGGGTTTTGTTTTGTGTTCTACCCATTGGGTAACTCTGGGCAAGTCAGTTGAGTACTGAGGGTTCATGGGGTTAAAGTAGGATGTACTCTCCCTGCTTCTTGGGCACACTGGCCTGATGAAGTCAACCTTGGATATGCCCAAGTTGTGCTCCTGGGCAGCCGTGGAAAGCATGGGTTACTGTGACGGTGAAGTTAGAAAAGGAGTTCAGACCTTTTCAGATCTGAGCTGCTCTGGCAGACAGGAGACTCCGCTCAGGTATTCCTGGAGCTGAGGGAACTCGGAGCCACGGGCTTCTCTTAGGACACAGGACCTCTGCCCCGGGATGATGTCCTGATGTCTAGGAGACCGCACCCAGCCGGGGCCATGACATTCCCTGCTTCCTCTCTTCACTACCCAGGGCTCAGGGTCATGTGCCAGTGACAGACGCTACAGGGGGCATCCTGTACACTCCCCTCAACTCACCTGTGTGCTCAGGTAAAGTTGCAAAGGGCTTTGACTCCGATTACCCCCATACTCCCATGAGCAGGGCTTCCTCTCGTCTCTTCATGAATGCAGACACAGCGCAGACCGGAGAGCGGTCAGCAGCTAGAGGAGAGCCTCCCGCTGTTTCTGTTCCCGTCGCGCGGCCTCGTGGCTTCGGAGGCATCTTCCACCGTCTGGGTGCAGGCCACGACGGGAGCCTCTCTTCCCACATCACAGCAGCCTGCGCAGCGGCCCTCTCCGGCTGGGCCTGCGCTTTCTTAGGGTTTGCTGACATACAGAAGGTCCTGCTGCACTGACCCAGACCTCTAAGGCTGAGGGTTAAAAGCTGCCAGCACGGCAGGCTCCTGCCCCCTGCTGGTGGCTCCTGAGCACTGCCCTGACAGCTAACTCAGGCAACGAAGTTCACCAAATCCCTTTTTTAATGTCACTTTCTTTCTTGAAGATTTGTAATTTGAGGATTTTTTTTCCCTCTGACCTTACTGTGCCTCAATAGAATACAAATCATGAACTCATATTATGAGCATCAGACCAGAAGTCAGGAAACCCAATCTCCAGTCACTCGGCATTTGTGTGATACTCAGTGTCTCTTTTAGCCTCGTTGAGTCCTGGTTTTAGAATTTGCAAAATGGGCCTAATAATATCTACCTCTTGGAGTGGACATCAGAACTGAGAAGTAGGATGTATTTGAGAGTGTCACAGAGCGGGGACCAAAGAGAGCCCCAGTACTTTTGAAGGGTTGTCAGGGTTGCTCTTGCAGAGACCTGACTTCAGCTCAGATGATTCAGAGAATCATAGACTCAGAAGGTGGTTAAACACAGGCCGTGAAGTGGTTTTAAGAGTTTCCTTATAAGATGTGTTAAACATAACCAGTACCCTAACCACTGCTTCAATATTCCTGCCCCTCAGTCTCAACTCATATGCTCACGAAAGGCCTCTGATGGGAAATTCATGTCCACAGCAAACAGCCTGTTCCATTTTGGACAGCTCTGCCTGGGAGCAAGCTCACGTCTCGGTGGGAGGGACCACCACTCACCCATTCCTGCTGAGGCCCAGATGTGAGGTCAAGGGCAGGCTTGGGCATGTGCCATTTTCTGCCCAAATCCTTTCACTTTCTCCTTTAGTGGACATTGATTTAGATGTGGGCCCCCATGGTGGAGATTTTCTTGGAGTAGTAGATTCACATGTCCCGGAAGTGTCCTCAGCAGCTCTCTCACTCTCTGGCCCTTCCTGCGCGGCCTAAGTTCCAGCGCAGATAACTGACCCTGCTGCACAGTGGTCAGGACTGCATCTGCGGGGAGAGCATTTGGCGACAGATAAGCCTGGTTGGGTAAGGACTTGGAAGAGTGCGGAGATAGCTGAGGACCTCTGGGAGGGAAGACAACCGAAGGCTGTGGTTGAATAAGCATTCAGAAGAGGGGTCAGAGGAAGAAGAAGGCTGACTTTGAGCACCTGAAGTTTTAGCAGAGAAACAGCTGAAAATCATCCTGGGCTGAGCCTCTGGGATTGGTGGAGCACGGTCTGCATTCCTGCATCAAGTGATCACCAGTGTGGAAAGCCACACACATCTTGGTGGCCCAGTCCTGCCCCTTCTGCCCAGAACTCGGATCTGAGAGCCGGCCATCTGCCCTGCAGCTCATCGTGTTCCTCCCCTCTGGGGGAGGGAGAGGAAGTACGATGATGGGAGAAACTAGCAGGCTCCCTCACTCCCTCTTTTTTTTTAGATACATAGAGGCAACGTTTTCCTGTTTCCGTGTTTACGGGCCCTCCAGATACAGTCAGTTTTGCTTTTAACAACCTCCTTTGCTAGACTGTGCGAATCTTGAAGGCAGAAACTGTGGCTGATTCATTCACATTTCTCAAGCCTCACGCTGTGCCTAGCATATATGACAGGTGCTCAAAAATGTGTTTTAAATTGTTAAAAATAAAAAAGAAGAACAGCAAATCACTTTAATAGTTTAAAGCTGAAAACCTGACATCGTTTAGTCTAGTAGTTCTCAAACCTAGATATTCATTAGGATCATCTGAGGAGTTTTTTGTTTGTTTTTGTTTTGAGATAACTATCTGGTTGTGTGGCTCAGGCTGACCTTGAATTTGAGAGCTATCGGCTTCAGCCTCTTGAAAGCTGGGATTGCAGGCATGCACCATGACATCCAGTGATTTGGAGAGTGTTTTGAAAAAAAATATTAGTGTTTTAGCCCTTTCTCAGGTTAGTTATGTGTGATACAATCTCTGATAGTCAGCTGTTTATGGTTAAATACCCAGCAAGAGCTCATCGCTGCAAGGCATTGCTGCAATTTGAATGTGGAATGTTCCCCCAAAGTTCATGCATGGAGGACTTTGTCCCCAGGGTGGCTGTATTGGGAGGTGTTGGCATCTTTAAAAGATGGGGCCTTGCGGGAGGTTCTAAGGTCATTGCTGAATCTGCTTTATTATTTCTAAATTGTCATAGAATGCATTTTTTAAGTTAAACCCATGCGCACAAAATGCATAGAATTTGACTTTAAAAAATTTTTAGACCTGGGTGTGGTGGTGCACACTTACAATCCCAGCACTCAGGAGGCTGAGGCAGGAGGATTGCTGTGAGTTCAAGGCCAGCCTGGGCTACATAGTGAGTTCAAGACCAGCCTCAACCCTGTCACAAAACAAACAAACAAAAAATTGCTAGAGGAGCGGGCAAATTTCACTTGTATTTAAAGGCCTGTCCACTTGTGGAGTAACGTAAGATTCAATATGTATTGTAATGATTGAGCTGAATGTGGTTTTTAAAAAGACGAATAAGCAAAGGGGGACAGAAAATTGTGTAAGAGAAGGAAGCCCCAACCCAACTCCCCACTCCTTCCCCTGGAGTCACCATGTGGCTCCTCCTTTGGAAATTTGTATGTCTCTGAAAACCCTTCAGTTTCAATGAAGTCTGAGGAATACAAATCTAAGTGTGGGGTCATTTGTTTTATTTTGTTTTGTTTTTGTTTTTTTGCTTGTTTTTTTGTCTTTTGAGAAAGGGTCTCACTATGTACTATATAGCCCGGGTCGGCCTTGAACTTGCAGTGATTGCTCTGCCTCAGCCTCCCTAGTGCTGGGATGATAGGCATGTGCCACCACAGCTGGTTTCAGTGAAAGTGTATGCAAAAAAGCTTGCATGGGCAGCATCTTGGATGCAAAGACTCAACTGCTTGATGGTGGCAGGGAGGTTTGACGGGTCCCAGTGCTGCAGGACCAGGCCAGGTGGGGACTCAGCAGAACCTCCCTACCTGCTCCTCTGGGCGTGATCTGGAGCAACAGCAGGGACCGCAACCGGGGGCTGATTAGACATGGAGCCTGAATTGCACCATAATGAGATCCCCGGATGACAAACACTATAAAGTTGAAGAAGTGCTGCCCTAAAGAGCACCCAACCCAGCTCTGGGTGCCCGTGGCCACCAGCCTCTCGTGAGAAGGCTCGATCTTTTCTTTCTCACCCCAGCAGTCAGTATATAACTCAATATTTTCAAAACCTTGCAGTTTCCTCCTTTTTCTCTTAATAGAGAAAATAAAAAGAAAAAAAGAAATGAAATAGCTGTCACCACTGATTTGAGGCCCCAGGGGAAAGAGAATGAGATCAAAAGTCAACATCTGTGATGCTGCAAATAGAAAATGAAATGTTTCCCAGGCAGGATGGGAAGCAGCTCTAGGCTGCCTGGGCTCCTCCTGGGTTCCATTTGAGGTCCAGAGCCTTTAAAGGGAGCCCTAGGGCTGACCCTCAAGGGGAGGCTTGCATGCTCAGTCGTACCTAGGGGAAGCTCCAGGCGGATCCGCAAAGGGCTCTGCTGGAGATCTCTCGGGAGGAGCAGGATACCGTATCTCCCGGATGCAGAACATTCCAGACAGGTAACCTTTCAGTCATCTCTGCTGGCTCTGGGCCGGCATCTTGCGCTTGCTCTGTGTAGGGATTGAGTTTGTCCAGGACGGATGCAGAAAATGATTTAGAGTGCTGAGCCTTCTTGCTGGTGTTCCCGTCAGGTTATTTCTCAGAAAAGAAGCCAGATGGTGGCAGAGGAATCAGGCAACCAGGGCCCCAGGGAGCGTCAGATGTGGTGGGCATGCAGAGGGGATTAACTCCAGTGTCTGAGAGCTCCCAGGAATCCCTGCGACCCAGACTTGGACAGGTTTCTCTGTCAGAGCTCCCATAAGAGGTGACAGAAGCAAGTATGGTGGATGTTATAACTGGCTGTGATATGCTCCTCTTGAAGGCCAGACAGGACACTGTGCCCTTTGCAAGCATTCTAAGAGGACCCTGGCAGGTGGGCAGCCACAGGTGCCACCGGAGAGGAGAGCTGGAGCGTGAGAGGGATCAGTAACTGTGCCCATGTTCAGAGAATTCATAAGAGTCAGAGCTTGGAGGGAACCCAAGTCCTGTGACCTTTTCCCTACTGTACCTGCCTGCACACCCGGGGATTAAAAAGTACCCAGTCCTAGTCCTGATGGTTCTTTAATGAATTAGCCCAGTAACCTTAAGAGAGACCCTTTCTTGAGGGCCTAGACTTTCTTGTTTTAAAAATATCAGAATATAAGTAAGACTCCCCTCTACTGTAAAGGACCTGGCATATAGGAAATCCCCAAAGGATCTCAGTTTTCTTCTTTTTAAGAAGGGATTCCCTTGGCACTAAGTTATATATCATGAAGGTTTAAGACTGTGTTTCTGAGCCTGGAGTAGCCTGACCATCCTCAGGCCTGGACCAAGGTCTGGGGTGGAAGCGTGCCTCGAGCCAGCTCCTGAGACAGCCAGGGCCCAGATTCTTCCTGTTCACATGCCAGCGCAAGCCCTCACCACGGCGCTCGGCGCTCAGCTCTGCGAGCTTTCTCTGTCTAGCCCAAGGACCGCACAGAGACAGGCTCACCTTGGCCCAGATGCAGTTTACTTTACCCTGGGCTGAATTCCAGCCAAGAGCAAAACTCTAATGTTCTGGCCTTGGGAATGTCGGCTCCTCAGCCTCTGGCAGGACTCCCAGCTGGAGGGAGAGAAGCCCCTCCCAGGAAGGCATGTGGGAAGCTGAGTGTCTCCTTTCTGTGGCAGGAAAATGCACCCCAAAAATTGTAGGGGCGGGCTCTGAGCAGTCCTTTGGTGGGGCCCTGAGCTGGAGTCCCCTGGCTCCCTGCAGAGGAAGCCCAGACTGACACCTTCCTGACACTGACGCAGACCTGAGTGCTACCTGGTCACCACCCGCTTCAGATCGCTCCCATCAAAACGACTTTCCTGGCTTGAGAGTTCAGAGTGTAAAATAAAGATTTTCTTTCTATGGCTATTTTCCCTAGATCTGTGGGTTATGGTTTCTTTTGGGGATTAGGCTTTAAACATTAGCAGATTCTAACTCAGTAATCCTGTCTTCCCAAGGACATGCTGGGTTATAAACAAGGGTGTACATAGATGTTCATAGCATTGCCACTTATGATAAAAAAAATTGGAAACAGCATAAATGTTCACGACTGGAGAAAAATTTAAAAACATATTTTTATGGTGGACAGTTATACCCATTAAAAGTGATATTTTCTGAAATTTTAATAACCAGGAATATACAGATCATGTTAAAAGAAAAAATGGAATTTAGCACTGTATAAACAAATTAACTCCAACTATGACACTATATAATTTTTATGTGTGTCTATATATTATATATATACTATACAATAGAATAATATCTAAAAAAATGCTTGTAACTATGTGGATTATATAATTATAGTTTTTTATAGTGTCTCAATTACTTTTCTCTTGTTGCTGTGACAAAACACCTGACACCCAAAATGGAGGAAGGAAAGATTTATTTAGCTCACCGTTTGTGGAGGTTTCAATTCATAATCAGTTGGCTCCAAGGCAGGGTGGCATGGCACTGGGGCAACACTTCAAGGCAGCAGCAAGAGCAAAAGGGACAAAAACAAGTTCTCCTCCTTTATATTGTATATAGGACACCACCTCCCGAGGGCCAGTGTAGCACTCACAAAATCTCTGTGCCCTCCTCTTGCATAGGATATTTACAAAGTAAGGATCCTGGCTCCCAGTTAAACTTCTAAACTTCTCAAATTGACACACGATGTATCAACCATAACATGTAGTCCTTCTCTTATGTAATCTTTTGTATTTTTTCAAGGGGTTTTTGCTACAATCAAAAATATATTTGTGAAAGGATGAAAATTTGTTTATCTAAAAGGGCACTCTTAGCCAGGTGTGGTGATGCATGTCTATAATCCCACTACTCATGGCTGAGGCAGGAGGATCTCTGAGAGTCCAAGACCAGCCTAGGCTACAGAGTG
The DNA here is from genome assembly GCA_004363535.1 of Dasyprocta punctata. Classification (NCBI taxonomy): domain Eukaryota; kingdom Metazoa; phylum Chordata; class Mammalia; order Rodentia; family Dasyproctidae; genus Dasyprocta; species Dasyprocta punctata. The sequence continues at coordinate 37,301 of RJWM01004086.1, read as the reverse complement.
AGTGCAAGGTCAGCCTGAACTGCATAGTGAGACCCTGTCTCAAAACAAATAAATAAATATGGACTCTTTGAACCCCACCCACGCATTATTCATCATGAAAGGTGAGAGGTGACTCTATCGGTTTGGGGAAAGTTCTGAAAGGGCAGTTAAGAAGCCAGGGCATGAGGCAGACTTTAAACTCCAGTTTTTACTGTCTTCCTCTGCATCGGTTCCCGCTGCATAACAAATGACCCCAGTATCTAGTGATTAAGACGACAGCGGTTTATCCTTGGCTCGGCTGGGAGGTCCTTCTGGTCTGGGTTGGGCTTACCTGCTTCTTCACTCCTGGTCACACACAAACTTCTGGGGCTTCAGCGGGGCTGACCTGGGGCCTCTTCCACCTGGTTTTCCTTCTTTTAGGCTATCCCATGACACTTGAGTTAGCTTCTGGGAGGGAACAGAAGCTACAAGGTCTCTTAAGATCTAGGCTTAGAACAGGCAAGGTGTCACTTTCAGCACATCCCAAGGCCAGTCTCAGGCCAGTCCAGCTCCTAGGGGTGAGAAATAGGTTCCACCTCTTGATGGGAATAGCTGCAAAGTGTTTGCAGTCCACCATGTTCTTGTTCAATGGAACCAACCATTGACAAGATGGAAAGGTTTATACAGTGTAATTCTGTCGAAACTTGAAAAACATCTGTGAAAACTATATCAAAATATTACTAAACTTTCTTATGGTCACCTTCTTTCTTTTTTTCTTGGTCCAGCAAGACCTACTATACTAGCATCGATGAATTTGTTACATAAGTTAAAATAGTGTATATATATATACAAGATATTTATAAAGGTGCCTTTAATAACAAACACAAAATATTAGTTATTGCTGTTGTTATTATTGGTGATTTTACATGCTCTGTAGGAGCTGAAACCCTAAATTATGTTTGGGGAAAGGAGGATATTTCTGCTGCCAGTAAGGAACACACCCCAATACCTTTCTCCCACCAATGTGTGGACAGTGCTCAGACGTCTACCTGCCCTCTCAGCCCCATTCCCTTTCCACAGGGACCCACGTCAGATTCCTACTGTGAATATGAACCTGTTCTTGACAGGACTCCTGTCTACATCAAAACAACTCTCCTCCTGGAGCCTTATTTACACCCATTTTTTTTGCTAGCCCTAAGGTCAGAGAAAGACTTGAGCCATGAAACTGGAGGGACCAGAGAGATCTCTAATTCTAATACTGTTGGCTGTATACCTACAGTAATCACCCCTTATCCCTGATAATTACTTCTAAAGTTTCAGTTATCTCTAGACAGATGTAGTCCAAAAACAGCAAATGGAAAATTCCAGAAATACACGATTCATAAATTTTGAATTGCATGCTGTCCTCAGTAGCATGCCAAGCTCTCTCACAATCTAGTAGCTCTGCCCTGCTCAGGACATGAATCATTCCTTGGTCCAGAGTATCCACACTGTATACATTACTGCCCCTTAGCAACCCTTCTGTTTATCAGATGGGCTAACAAGGTATTAAAGGCTTGGATCCAAGTAATACTTATTTTACTTACTCATGGCCTCAAAGCACAAGAGTAGTGATGCAATTTGGATATGACAGAGAGGGGCCATAAAGTTCTTCCTTTACCTGAAAGGAAAGGTAAAAGTTGTTGACTTCCTAGGGAAAAAAAAAATTATGCTGAGGTTACTAAGACCTAGAGTAAGAACAAATCTGTGAAACTGTGAAGAAAAAAAAAAGAAGAAGAAATCTGTGATACCTCGCTGTCACACCTCAGATCACATGGTAAGCACTTAGTTAAGCTGGAGAAGGCACATGCACTACCGAAAAGGAGACAAAGGGGAGTTCCAATCTGTCTTGGAAGATCTCAGCTTGCTTTTGTGGGTTCTAGTTTGTTCTTGCTCTGCCATTTCATTTCATATCCATCTTTCCTTCCCAACTACTGAACCAGTGGACGTAGGCCCACTATAAGACATAGAAACCACTGCCTTGTGTAGGCTGCTTAACCAACTGTGTAAGCCTAATCCTGCTAAAGACTTTCTCTTGCATCTTTCATAGTGCATCTGTCTTTTTGATCAAATACCAATGGACAAAGTGAGGAGCCCAGCGACACACAGAAACATATCGCAAGACATTCTACAAAGGCCAAACTTCTTCACTGACCACACTACCATTTCACCCTCTTTTCAGTCTTGGACACTAAGGGCAACCTGTTTTATGGGACAGCTGGCACAGTTTCTGCAGCAGAAAAGAGAAAAAACAGAAAGTGGACTGCTGGAATACAAGAGAATTAACAGATGGAATAATCAAATGCCATGTATGGGCCCTGTTTAGTTCCTGATTAGAATAAACCACTCCCAAAGAGGAATATTTTAGATAATGGAGAAAACCTGATTAGAGACCAGATACTGGGTTTTATCAAGGAATTACCACTAATTGTGGTAGGTATGACAGTGACATGGGGGTTCTGTAGAAAACCTGACTTTTGAGATGCACACTGAAATAACACAATGACTGAGGTTTACTTCACAATGTTTCAGCAAGAAAAGGATGGGGGAATACATGAGGCTTCTTCATCTGTTCAGGTTGCTGTAACAAAATACTACAGACTTTGAAAGAACACACACTTCTCACAGTCCTAGAGGCTGCAAGGACCAGGATCAAGGTGTCAGCAAGTGCCTGGTGAGGGCCTGCTTCCTGGTTCATAGATGGTGACTTCTGGCCTGGTCCTCACACGGCAGAAGGCACAAGGCAGCCCTCCAAGGCCTCTTTTATTAAAACACGGATCCCACTCGTGAGGGTAGGGCAGGGTGCACTCAAGCCCTGATCACCTGCCAGTACCATTACACTGGGGATGAGGTTACAGCCTAGGAATTTTGGAGGAACACAGATATTTAGGCCACTGTATGTAGCGAATGGTTAGTGGAGATTCCGTTATGACCCGGTCTATATCTGTGTCCCTATCCATCAGTCAATCTCAGAGTGCTCTCTTTGGTACATGGTAGGCTTCAGTATACATCTTAAAGTATCTTTCATTTCTGGCCTAAGAGCAGAGTAGGGAAATGCTAGCCCTGGGGCTCAGGATGGCTTTTATGTGGCAGCACACCATTTATTTGGTCTCCTTTCTCAAATGCTTCCTGTAGCGTGTGGATCAAAGGGATTTGGTTTAGAGGCTGCTGACCCACAGGCCTCTGAATCCTTGCTATGGCTCGTATCTAGATGTTCCCCGCCCCAAGCCTCATGTGGTCATAGGTGGGGATTTTTCAGAGGTGACTGGATTTAGAGTGTGTGACTGATTCATGGTGCAATGCTTGGGTTAAGGGTGTGTGATTAATAAATCAGTCCACTGATTGGTTTCGCACTGCCCTAATCCTGGTAGCCTAGATAGAGAATAAAAGGGGTAGAAAGATGCTATTAAGGTCCCCTGTTGCTTTGCTCTCTTCTGCTTGTCATGAACGTTTTTCCTCGGTGAGGCCCGCCTGCTGTGCCACTCTGCCCTGGAGCCAACTGCTTATGGACTGAAACCTCTACAAACTGTGAGCTATACAAACCTTTCCTCCTTTGACTTTAGGTGTTGAATATTTTGTCTCAGCAATGAGAAAAGTAGTGAAGACAGCCATGTTGCCTGGGTGCCCTCCATGAAGAGGAGGCCAGATGTGCTGTCTTGGCTGAACCAGTGGGGACCGGCCGGCAGGATTTCCTATGGTCCGTATTGAACTGCAGCCTCCACTCCATTCAAGAACAGCCAGTTGCTCAATCTTCACATACAAATCCAAGTTTGTGCGGGATTTAGCAAGCAGTGACCTGGGTTCTGCAGACCGAGAATCTGCAAACTCTACACCTTCTGTAGTGAGTGCCATTAGAGTGAGGTGGCTGCCTGGCACCAGGATGATGGGTGATTTTTACTCAGAACCTCAGGCCAGCAAGAAGGCTCCATCCCCTCTTGGCCCCCTTCCTTGCTAAGTAACCTTACGGAAATGGTAACTCATCTTATTGATGAGGAGGCTGAGGCTTCGAGGGGTACAAGGACTTGCCCAAAACCACTCTGGTGGAAGTTTAGCCAGCTATCATCTTAAATTTTTCCTTTTGGGAGATTTCTGAGAAAGGTGGCAGATAGGACCCCACAATGTACCCAGGAAACTGGAAGCGGGCAGAGGTCAGGTAGTCCATACTCCCAGTACTGGGCTCTATAGTGCAGGTACTGGACCCATGCAAGGTCAACAATCCTCCAAGGCCAGCCCCTGTCCCTTGGCCCATGGCCCCGTCCTGCCTTTTCAAAACCAGCCCAGAGCAGCTCTAGACCTCTCTGTTGGCCTCCTGAAAGGTCACCTCTCTTTCCCTGACTCTGACCTTCCTTCTTCCCTCATAAAGATCCCTTTGATTTTATTAGCCCCAATCAGGTAACCAGGATACTGTCACCACTTCAAGATCCTGAATCACATCTGTGAAGTCCCTTGTGATAAGGTAACACACACACCAGTTCCAAGTATTAGGACACGGCCATCTTGGAGGGTTGTTATTCAGTGGATCACGTCCTCTGGTAAGTTCTTACTCTATATGAGAAACCAAGAATGGCTGATTATAGAAGGCCTGACTGGCACAATCTAGAAACTTGTGAATATTCCAGCTGGGACTTCAGGGGCCAAACACCAGGAAGAAGGCTGGGGAGAAGGTGGGGTGCCATCCAGGAGACACAAGAATGAGATAAAACCTGGGGCACCCTAGTATCACTGAAAGATGGGAAGAGAGGACTGAGGGAAAAGGCTGGTTGTATAGTTTGGGGGGCCCTGTGCACTGTTCCATGGCCTACCAACCACCCCCAACCCAGAGACAACCCAGAGATGACCACCTCCGTGCATGGACATACTTGGTACCTGCATTGGGGATGAACAAGTGTCTCTGACTGAGTCAGCCCTGGAAAAAGAGAGCTGCTAACCTACCTTCCCGCATAGAGTGTGCATCCTACCCTGGCCTTCCCTGTCCCTGTGGGTCTGTCCCTGACATTGTGTGACCGAGTCTCCACCCAGTACAGAGTATGGCAGGACACAGGTGGGGAGAGAAGACCAGGAAGGGCTCAGAGCACCAGAGAGGAGAAAAAAGAGTTCTAGGGAAGTGGCAAGTGAGGGGCTGTGACAAGTTCTATTAACCTTCACCCACAAAGCAGATTCCAACGCAGAATTATCAAGAATATCAAGATGCCGACTGCAGAGAATTAAACTCCAAGTATAGGGACCTGCTATGAACCAGGGACCCTGCATAAATGCACTGGCCCCTTGACTCTGAGTCTGGCCCTGCCCAGGGGGCCTCGGCTCCTACCACCCTCCTGCCACTCTGCAGCCCCTGCCTCTGTGCAGGCACCAGCCACAGCACATCAAAGCCCAGGGAAGAGTCATTTCTTAGTGAACACCAAGTAGGTCAGTACTGGGAAGGCAGTACGGACAGACAGAGGGACACAGAAAGTCACACAAGATGGGCATAGGGAAGGGGTGTTTTTATCATCCACGGGGCTTAATGATGTTCTATTGTTTTGTTTTAACAAAAAGCTCTGTTTTGATTTTCTGTCCCTGCAGACATCATTTGACATTTAGCACAACATCCATTCCATAAAAATGAATCTGTATATGTGCCGCCGAGGTGAGCACATCCATAAAAATGAATCAGGGGCTGCTTGGAAGTAAACGTTTTTGGGGAGTGGTAAAAATATCTTACGTTGGTGAATATTTTTTTGTCATCCTAGTCTAAATAGAAGTATTTACAAGAAGAGAAATTTGTGATATTTTCCTAGTTTTACATGTGAACTTAAAAAATAGAGACACTTTAAAAAAGCTGCCCATAAGCAAGATATAGTGGCGCACAGTAATCTCACCACTCTGAGACCGTGAGGCAAGTTTGAGCCTGACCTGGGCAACTTAGTGACTTAGTGAGACCCTTTCTTGAAATTCAAACTTCAGAAAAAGGGGAGTGGAGAGGGGAGGCTGGGGATGTAGTTCAGTGCAAAGTCCCTGGGTTCAATCCCCAAGACTGAAAAATAAAAATGAAAAATCTACCTGTATTCATAAAGTACTATTTTCATTTTATCATTTACAATCAACAAGGCGTTTGACGCGTATCCACCGCTACACCATTATAGAATACTTTCAAGGTCTAAAAATAGTCTGTGCCGTGCCTGCTCCTAATCCCTGATGACCACTGATGCTTTTACTGTCTCCAGATTTTTGCCTTTTCTGGGATGTCAACAGCAGGGATCAAACAGTATGTAAACTTCTCAGACTGGCTTCTTCCGCTGGGGACATGCACTTAGGGCTCCACGTGTTCTCATGGCTTGGTAGCACATGTCTTTTTAGTGCTGGATAATATCCCACCACCCCACAGATATCTATTCAAAGGCATCTTGGTTGCTTCCAAGTTTTGACCATTACTAATAAAGCTGCTATAAGCATCTGTGTGCTGTTTTTGTGTGGACACAAGCTTTCAAGGTACTTCATTTTTTAAGATGGTTTAAGGCAAAGAGGGAGAGATTATTTTTCATACCTGATGAAACAAAGTAGAGACAATCCCATGACTTGTAGCATCTTCTCTTGAAATCCTGAGACCAGACTCATGTTTTACAACCAACAGTGGAAAGATGGCCTAGGTTTCTCTTTTCTGAAGGAAAGGCTTCCACGATTTGCCTTTCTGTCATCTCCAGCTCAGAAATCTTCCTGGTCTTCTATGACACACTGCTCAGCTGCCCTCTTGGTTATCCCAGCACTGTCTGCTTCACCAGCGGCCCAGAGGACCTGAAACCTCATCTGACTCAGTTCGGATTCTCAGATCCCAGACACTGTTCAAAAACAGCAATGGACGTGTGCAGAAAAGAGGGAATGTTGCCTTTCTTCACTGTGAATGCTAAATTTAATTTTATAACTGTATCTTCTAGATTGGGCCGATTGTGCACCAGTTTTTATTTTGGTGACCCCTCCAAGAGTCCAAGGGACTTTAAAAAACTCATTCATTTCTCTGCTGCTCTGTGGGCAGAAGGTGTTGCTATTCTGACTGGGAGGTGAATTTCAAGGCTACAGAGCAAGTTCTCAGGCCAGAAACAAAACCTGGGTCTTGTGTCTCAGAGCAATCTTCTCTCTCATCAGTCATCCCAGTTTGCAGAACAAGACTCTAGATCATCATGTAGTCACTGATGTCAAGGAAGAACACACTCCAGCTGACAGCATCATGCTTCTGTGATATGCCAGCCATTAGAGGAGGTTATTTGCAGCTGGGCCAGCCTGGTGTCACAGAAAAATTCGCGTAAAAATATCAACATCATTCTTCACAGAACTGGGAAAAATATTCTAAAGCTTATATGGAAGCACAAAATGTTCTGAGCAGCCAAAGCCTTCATGAGCAAAAATAACAAAGCAGAAGGCATTATACTACCTGACTTCCAAATATACTACAAAAATATAGAAATTTAACAGCATGGTATTGGCATAAAATCTAAGGTTCAGACCGATGGAATTGAAATAAATCCAGGCATTTATAGCCAACTGGCCTTTTGATAAAGGAACCAAGAACTTCACAATGGGGAAATTCAGTGATTTCGATAACTGGCACTGGGAAAATTAACTGCATAAGAATGAAACTAAACCACTATCTGCACCATACACAAAAATCAAACAGACTGAGGGCTGAACTGTAAGGCCCAAAACAACAAAACCACTAGAAGAAAACACATGAGAGATGTTTCAAGATATTAATCTGAGTAAACATCGTTAGATGTGACCTCAAAAATGCAGACAATAAAAACTGAAATCAACAAATAGAATTGTATCACACTAAAACATCTATGTACAACAAAGGAGGCAATTAACAGAACTAAGAGACAATCTATAGAATGGGAGAAAATATTTGAAAATTCCCATTTGATGGGTGGTTCATATCCGAACTTATGAGGAACTCAACTCCATAACAAAACACACACACACACACACACACACACACACACACACACACATCCCTTCAGATAATCCAATTAAAAAGGGGCTAAATATCTGAACAGAAATTTCTCAAAGGAACAGGTACAAATGCCCAGCAAATCTGTGAAAATTGTTGAACATCATTAACCATCAGGGAGTGCAAATCAAAACCACAATAACATTACCTGATTAGAATGACTCTTATCAAAAAGACTCATGGTCAGTTGAAATGTCAACTAGTACATCCATCATGGGAAAGCGCAAGGAGGTTTTTCAAAATCTCACAATACAACTATGATATGATTCAGCAGTCCTACTACTCCACTTCTGGGTGTACCCAGAGGAAATGAAATCAGCACGTGAAAGAGACATCTGTACTGCAGAACGTACACTAGACAGAACACACAGTACACATACATATCTGTCCACAGCTGAATAGATAATGAAAATGTGGCGTATACACACACAAATGAATACTATTTGATTATTAAAAATGGCATGAAAGAGATAGGCATGGTGGTGCACCCCTGTAGTTCCAGCACTTGGGAGGCAGAGGCACCTAACTTCAATGCCTGCCTGAGCTACAAACAAACAAACAAACAAAACCATGAAGGCCTTCTATTTTCAACATTTATGGTCCTGAAGGACATTTTGTTAAGTTAAATAAGCCAGGCGCACAGAGAAACATTATCTGATCTCACCCATGTGTGGTAATCTAAAGAAGTTGATCTTGTAGAACATGAGAGTAGAATGAATTGTGGTTCTGGGAGGCTGGGGAGAGCAGGGGAAGGACAGATGGAAAGAAGTTCCTCAATGGACCCACCTTACGGGTAGATAGGAGGAATAATTTTTGTTGTTTTATGGCCCAGATGAATGAATATAGTTAATAATAATGCATCACAGACCTCAGAATAGTCAGAAGAGAGGATTTTGAATGTATTCACCATAAAGAAGCAATAAAGTTTAAGCTAATAGATATGCTAAATTACTCCAAGTTGATGATGACTCAATGTATACATGCATGAATCAGGACATCATGTTGTACCTCCTTATATGTACAAATGTTACGTATCATTCAAAAAATAAAATCCACAAATTAAAAGCAAGTAATTCTGTTTTTATTAGTACATATTAGCAGTAACAATAATGAGATTCATGACAGCATGTTAGTACATGCACAAAACAAATTTTGATTCCTTTCATGCCCCACCCCGCAACTACTTCCCTTCCCTGTCACTAGAAGTCTGCCCTCTGGTTTCCTGTCCTCTCTCCTTTATTTTCGCATTTATTTGTACTAACTTTTATCTTGCTTACACAAGAGAAAGCGTGTTATTTTTATTTTTCTGGGACTGGTTAAACAAAATGGTCTCCTGTTCCATTCTTTTTGCAGCAAATGGTAGGAATTCCTTCTTCTTTGTGGATGAATAGTGCTCTATGATGCGCGTATGCTACATTTATCCATTATTACCTACTCACCCTCTGTTGATGGGCACTGGCTCCCATCTTGGCTGTTGTGAATAGTGGCACAATATACATGGGCATGCACATATCTTTCATATGCTAACTTCACTTCCTTCAGATATATACCTGTGAGTGTCTAGCCAATTCTTATATGGAATAAAGTCAATTTCTGGGCTGTTTATGCTGGGTCTTATGTAAACATATTTTTTCTTCTCTTAGTATTGCCATATTTTAATTATCATAGCTTTTATAATATAGTTAAATAATTAATTTGTCTAACCTCTGGTCATTACTCACATGTTTAATTTGGATTTTTTTTGATACATTTATTTATTTACTCTTTCTAAGAAGATTAAAATAGAATCAGATTTTCCAAAATTTTCAATGGGTTGAATGTGATCTTACGTAAATCATTGTGAGATTTGTATTAGGGTTCTGCCAAGAAACAGGACCAACAGGCTACACATATGTAGAGATGTATTCCCTAAACAGTGGGAAACGTGAATCTCTTCTGACAGCAGGAAACAGTAATCAGACAGGTTGAATGCTTCAGTGGAAATTTAATCTGGTCTTACTGGACGCATGTGTGAAAAGCAATGTGATGTGGCCAGGAATTTTAATGCCAGGAATTACTGACTCCTGTAGGTCGCTCCTCCTTCTCCGCTTTGGTGAATGACTGCTAAAGGAATTTAAAGCATGTACAACACGGTAAACATAGATTTGTTGCCTCAGTCATTGGACTGAGCATCTCATCTTCTTGCAGGTGAAAGAAACTAAAGAAGGGAATCAAAGATTCTAGATTTTATTTATAACAGCAAAGGAAGTATACTCTCATAAGGTGCTCCTTGATCCAGTAATTTTGTTTTCTTTCAGCTAGACTTCCAGATGTAATCACAGAGCAAAACAAATAAACAACCAAAACAAAAGAAATATCTGTAAATACAACATCTTAGCTGCAAAGGCATGACTTGAAGAATAGAGTTGGCATGATGTGATCAGTCAGTTCACTGGTCTGAAAAAAGGAATCATCTCTTTATGGCTGGCTAAGGGAGACCAATTATAATGCGTAAAAACTGAGAAATGGTAGGGTAAGATAGAACATACAGAAACAATCAGCAGTGCTTTAATCTTATCCCCAAGATCAGCTGGATTCTTGGTTTTTTTTTTTTTTTTTTTTTCAGTCTTAGGAATTGAACCTAGGGTCTTTGCATTAAGCTACATCCCCATTCCTACTTTAATTTTTTATTTTGAGGCAAGGTCTTACTAAGTTGCTAAGATGCCCAGGCTGGACTTGAACTTGTGATCCTCCTGCTTCAGCCTCCCAGAGTGCCAGGATTACCGGCATGCTCCACCATGCCCAGCTGAAGTTAAATATACATATATATATATATATATATATATATATATATATATATATATATATGGTTTTGTGAATGTTGAATAATTATGTTTTAATTGATGAAATCAGCCCCACTGAACACAGGATAGCCTGACTGAAATAAAAAAATTACTATTCAATATTCATAAAACTAAAAATTTAAAAGAACTTTTAAGTTTTATATCTGACTTAATGTAAAGCAAAAATATTCTGAGCTAAGATAGACTGAAGGATTTATGTGACTCTGAAAATATAAAAGTCTGGGTATAGGCAGATATTCCAGGCTGTTTGTCAGACTTTCCAGGTAGCAGATGTGGTGCGGTCCAAGTCAAGGAATTCAGTGGTAAATAAGAACACAGGTAACATCCGAGTCCCAGATAGAGCAAACAGAACAATTTCCTGAGGGAAACCCATGATGAGAGGAGAGAGTGCAGTTGAGAAATGGACAAGGAAATAACCAAGAAAGAGAACTGTAGACGAGTCTGTTTAATGAATATAGATGCAAAAATCCTCAACAAATACTGGCAAACAGAATGCAAAGAATCATCAAAAAGATCATACAGCAGGACCAAGTAGGCTTCATTGCAGGGATACAAGGGTGGTTCAACAAATGCAAATTAATAAATGTAATATATCCCATGAAGAGAAACAAGGACGAAAATCACAGTAACAAAATCCAACATCCTTTCATGATGATTAAAAAAAACCCTGAAGAAAATATGTATAGAAGGACCTATCTCAATCCAATTAAAAGCCATATATGATAACTCTATTGCCAGTATCATATTAAATGGAGAAAAACTGAAAACTTTCCCTCTAAAATCAGGAACAAGACCAAGATGTTCACAAACCTGGTTCAACATAGTACTTGAAATATTACCAAGAGTAATAAAACCAGAAAAAAAGGGATATATTATATATTATATATATATGGAAGAAGTCAAATTATCATTATTTGCAGATGATATGATCTTCTGCAAAAAGACCTCCCAAAAATCCATCAAAAGATTCCTAGGATGACCAAATTCAGTTGTATAGCAAGACAAAAAATCAACACACAAAAGTCCATACCATATCTTTAGGAAAAATATATCATTCACAATACCACCAAGAAAAATTAAATACTCAGGAATTAACCTAAATAAGGAAGTAAAAGGCTTCTAAAACCAAAACTACAGTACTCTGAAACCGGAAATTGAAAAGGACATCAGAAAAATGAAAGATATTTTCCCTGCTGCTGGATAGTCAAAACGGGCGTACTTCCAAAATTGTTATAGTCTATGGTGGATCATGAGTGGTTTAAAGTTCACACTCAAGTGTCCTGGTATCAGAAGACACTCACATTCAGTTCCAGCACTGAGTACCAATCAATCACTTATAGGTATTCATTTCACACGTCATTTTCCTGTGTTTCCTCTGAGTGAACAAACCCCACGAGCCTAGATTACTGACTTCTTAATCCACTTCCCCATGCTACTCATATCTATTTCAGACCTTTGTACTTTTCTCAAACTGAGGTCATCTCAACTTGGTCAGCAAATGTCCTGAGCTCATCATTCACCATGGAAGTAGAAGCCATCAGATGGGAACTTTAATAAAAATCTTTTGAAAACTCTATAACTCCTTTCCTTTCTTCTTCCTGCCATACACAACAATTTATTCCCAAGGTTCCAACGTCAAAGGAATTACACTTCTTGAAATGTTTGTACTGGGAAGATAGCTAAATTCCAGTCCCAAGAGACTGATTCACTCTTGCCAGCCATTATTATTATTGGCCCTCCCTCACTTCATAAGGCAATCAACACCTTCCACTTTTTAAAGACTTTCATTCCAAAAATATTAAAAAACATACAGGAACAGATTGAATGTAACTCTGCATGAGCCCTCGATTCAACTTTTATAATTAGTTAACATGTGTTGATATACCACATCTTCGGTACTATGATTAAAAGGCAAAACTCCATTTAAATACCTTGCCATCCATCTTTTAGGTGACATGTTATGTGTGCTATGCCAAGGCTTTCATAAACCTTTGATATTTATCAGATGAGGAAGACATTTATGCACAACAGTAGTATGACATTGGTGACTAAAAACACTTAGCCTTTTAGGCTTTGGCAATGAGTTCTGCTCTTTTAGTCAACACTGAAGAGTCATTTACCTAAATCCTCACTCCTGAAATACACAAAAAGAAATCTTTGCATCTTCATTGTTGGACATTTTAGTCCCTGAATCACACTAACCATAATAAGAACCACAGAATTAGAAATCTGTACATGTTGGCAAACATTTGAGAACCCTAAGTCAATATTTTCAAATATTTAGAAAACAGTTTTTTCCTGCCACACACTTCTGTCCCCTCTTTCCCGAAATGTCACTGAAAGTAAAGGATTACACAAGCAAATGCTTAACATCATTAGTCATCAAAGAAATGCAAGTCTGTTATGAGAGAACATTTCACACTGACCAGGGTGCTAAGAATCAAAAAGACAAGTTTTCAAGAAAATAAGAAATTGGAAGTCATATACATTGCTGGTGTAAATGTAAAATGAAAGTTGTTTTGGGAAACATTCGGGTATATCCTCAAAATACTAAACACAGAGTTGCCCCACGAACAAGCAATTCCCTTTCTAGGTACAAAAGAAACAAAAGCGTATGTCCAGAGGGGAAGAGCTAGGTTAAATGGAGTTTTCAGTTTTTGATTTTTTTTTAAAGGGAAGAAGAAGAAAAGTAGAAATAAAATAAAAGAGAGTTTCAAAGCAGGCTAATAGTGGAGTAACAAAAGTTAAAATAATGTATATTGTTATTTTCATTGTAGTTACTTAGGTACAAGATATAGACATGAAATATCCAAACAATATTAGCACAAATCTTTCTTTTCAATGAACTAAGAAAAACTAGCAATATAACTGTCTTAAGTATCATATATTTTTTCCCTTTCCCTTTTTCCTTTCATCTTTCTCGCATCAGTGTCTCTTTTCTTTTGAACAGTTTCTTCCCAATTCACAATATTTGTTGTACATTTTGAATCTTTTTTACTCATTCAGCTTCTCACACTAGTGATGCAATATGATATTTACACATCTGTGTCTGATTTATTTCACTTGAGCATGATCTCAAGTTACATCCATTTACCTATGAAAGTCTCAAGTTTATCCTTCTTTATGTTTGAGTAGTACTCCATAATATTAAAAACCACATCTTCTTTTTATCTATTCCTCAGTTGATGGGCATTTGTGTTGCTTCCAAGATCTAGCTATTACAAATTGTGCTGCTATAAACATGGGTGCACTTATGTCTCTGTGGTGCGATGTTTTTAATTCTTCTGGGAAAATACCCAGAAGGGGAATAACTGGGTCAAATGGGACCTCTAACCCTAGTTTCATGAGGAATCTCCACACTGATTTCCACAGTAATTGCACCAGTCTACACTCCCACCAACAGTGGAGAAGAGTTTTTTCTCCCCACAACCCCACCAACTTTTATTATTGGTTGATTTCTTGAAGATAGCCATTCTTTATGGAATGAGATGAAATCCCAGTGTTGTCTCAATTTGTATCTCTCAAATGACCAGTGATTCTGAACATTTTAAAATATATTTATTTTCCATTTCTACTTCTTCATCTGAGAAGTATCTATTCATCTAAGATGCCCATTTTTGGATTGGGCCTTTGAATTTTGGGGGCCCGATATTTTTCAATTCTTTTTATGTTTTAGATATAAGTCCTTTGTCAGAGAGACAACAGGCTATAATTTTTCCCACTCCATGGATTTTTTTCACTACATTGGTGATTTCTTTTGTTGTGCAAAGATTTTTTTAATAGGCTGAAATACCATTTGTTGATTCTTTGTACTATTTCCTGTGCAGACTGGGTTCTGCTCAAGAAGTCTCTACCTACATCTATGTCTTTGAGATTACTACCTATTTTCTCTTCTAGTAGATTTAATGTCTCTGTTTTAAAACTTAGGTCTTTGATCCACTTTAATTTTAGTTTAGTGCATGATGATAGGCATGGGTCAAGTTTTAGTCTGCAGCATATGGCAAGTCAGTTTTTCCAGCACCATTTATATTGAAGAGACCATCTCTCTCCCAGTGAATGCGTTTCTCTCCTTTGTCATAGATAAGGTGACTAAGTGTGTTTGGAGGTGCATCTGCATCTTCTATTCTGTTACACTGATCCTCAGGTCTGTTTTTTTGCCAATACCATGCTGATTTTATCATAGTAGCTTTGTAGTATAATTTCAGGTAAAGGGCTGTGATACCCCCTGACTTGCCTTTGTTGTTCAGAATTGCTTTTGCTACTCTAGGTCTCTTCTGGTTCCAAATGAATTTTAGGAATGTACTCTCTAGGTCTTCAAGGTATGCCAATGATACTTTAATTGGGCTTGTATTAAATCTGCATAACAGTTTTGTGAAGAGAGCCATTTTGCTTCTGTTGTTTCTTCCTATCCAGGAGCAGGGATATTGTTTAGCATTTTCTGATATGCTCTTCAATCTCCTTTTTCAGAGTACTGTAATTTTCAACATAGAGGCCTTTTACTTCCTTTGTTAGATTGACTCCTAAGTATTTTTCATTTTTTTTGATACTATTGTAAAGGGTGTGTTTTCCCTAATTTCTCTCTCTGCAAGTTTGTTGCTTCTGTACAAAATGTTATTGATTTTTGAGTATTCATTTTATGTCCAGTTACACTACTGAATTTGGTCATAAAATCTAGAAGTCTTTTGGTAGAATTTTGGGAGTTTTGGACTTTGTCAAATGCTTTTTCTGCATCTATTGAGATGATCTTGTGATTTTCATCTTTGGTTCAGTTAATATGGAGTATTAATTTGATTTGCATATGTTGAACCATCCCTGCAACCTGGGATGAATCCTACTTGGTCATGATGTATAATCTTGTTGATGATTTGCTGCATTCCGTTTGCCAGGATCTTATTGAGGATTTTTGCATCTATGTTCATTAGCGAGATTATTTCTGATTTCTGATCCGCGGTCCGGATCAAGTGGCGCCCAACGTGGGGCGCCACTTGATCCGGCCCGTGGATCAACTCATGGGTCTCGCCTGGAGGAGAGACGGGATGGGGGATGGGGGCAGGGCAAGAGGAGAGAGAAATGGAGACAAGTCGAGCAGTTCCAATCAAGTCTCGTTTATTGCGGAAGTGTTTACAGCTTATATAGAAGCAGGAATGGAAGTCATCGCACAGGGGTGTGGTGAGCATGGATAGGCTGTTGTCATTTCCGGGTTAGGCTGGAGAGGATCATGGGAAATGTGGGCTGACACACCGGATGCCCACAGGGGAGAGAGGCGGGGCGGCAGCTGTAAAGCTTTACCGCTCTCTACAGATTTCATTTTTTCCAAAGCCTCATTCAATTGCTTTGTTACCACTTCGAATAAACCTTGTAGGGGGCTTTTGGATTTTCCAGCCTCATTGCCCCCTGGGTTTGCTTTTGGTGACTGGGTGTCTAGGATTGTGACCTGTTGAGTGTCTTCTCATTTCTTTTCTTTTTTAGTTTAATTCCTAAAGTGATACCTGTTAGTTGCCTGCAGTGGGTTACTTTAATGGTGGTATTAAGGACTTCCAGGTGATGAGCACTTCCTGGAGATATCTTCCAGGTGTAACTGGTTCCTGGGCTTTGAGTCTGTTGGAAAATCTCACCTCTTCAGTTTGTCAGAGATGAGAAACCACTGCTTGCCTAGCCCAGTCCCTAGTTCCTTGGCACCTTGCCCCAGCCCTCTCTGCAAACCCCAGTCAATCCCAGTCCTGAACCATCAAGGCCAACAGCTATCCAGTCCAGTCCAGTTAATTCTGGCTGCAGTGGTACCCACAGCACCAAACACAGCCAACAAAACAGTAAACTGATCCAACCCCTGATTTACAACCCCCAACCATATAAACTGAATTTATAACCATACAACAGACAAACAGTGGTAACTATTAGGCTGATATCTTTAACCATGGGAGCAAGTTCTCCAGTTATAAAATATAATCCAACGAATTCAGAAACTAGTATGCAATGATTTTCCACTTAGTAAAGTAATTTTACCCTACTGTATGGGGGAGGGTTTAAGAGGGATGGGGGAAGGATGGAAAGAAGAACAAGGTTAAATATAGAAGGGGTATGACTGGGGGACATAGGATGATAATTCAAGTTTTGGGTAATTGTAGGACACAAGACAGAAGGATTGAAAGAGAAAACCTAAGTGAATTGAAGGAAACCAGAAAGAGAAGAAACAATGTTTACTCACATTAAAATATCATAAAATCTAGCAAGATAATTGACAATAGAGAGGAAGAGGACAAGTAGAATAAAATAAAAAGGATGGTTAGAGATCTAATCATGAAAGAAAAAGAGACATAAGAAAGTGAAACACAAGAAACAAAAATAATCAAACATACTGGAAAACAGCAAACATACAGAAAGAAAAGCAAAACAGAACAGAGTGAAAAAGAGAAAAAGAAAAAAAGAGGGGTCCCCACCCACCTGCTTCTATTCCACCTGTCTTTGTCCCCAAGCACAGTGCTTGCTGGTCAACTAACTTACCGCCTGCTGGCTCATGTTGTTACTGTTATTTCTGACTTCCATGCTACCAGTCCCATCTGTCTATCATGTGTGCTCTGGTTGGGGGGTCCTGCTGTGTGGCTGGTGCTCCCACCACTCTCTGGGTCTTGCTGATGGAGGGAGGGAGGAGCTTATCTCTACCCTGTGCTTCATATGGATGCTGGGTCCCAGCAGTGGAGGAAGGGAGGAGCCAATCTCGGAGCATCTTCCCAAACAGTTCCTCTTTTGTTTTCTTTCTTTTTTTTTTTTTTTTTTTTTTTTTTTTTTTTTTTTTTTTTTTTTTTTTTTTTTTTTTTTTTGAGACAGGGTCTCGCTGTGTAGTTCAGGCTGGCCTTCCACTCACCATGTGGCCCAGACTGACCTCATACTCACGGCAATCCTGCTGCGTCAGCTTCCTGAGTGCTGGGATTACAGGTGTGTACCACCATGCCTGGCCAAATTTTTGTTTTTTGAGGAATCTCCAGACTGATTTCTGTAACAGTTGTACATACTACTTGGCATGCCCACCAACAATGTAGAAGGATTCCTTTTCTCCACAGCCTCACCAGCACTTGTTTGATTTCCCACCACTTTCAGATCCAGTTCCTGCAGAAACTCACACTCACTCAGCCTGGCTTCTCACCACAGACAGCAGGATCACTGTCCTCCATAGCCTGAGCTCACCATTGCTTAAATTTCTCAGAATGTCTTGACTGGCCCTCTGCCTCTCCATGACTATCTTTTGCAGCCTCCCCCCACACATTCACTGTGGTAAGGTAACCCAGGGATTCTGAAATATATTTGTTCTGTGACTTCTGATTCCTAGAGTTGCTCAGTCTTAACAAGAAACCTTTTCTCAAAATGGCTCCTGATTGTATCACTCCCCAATATGGTGGGCAAAGGAGTGGTTTTCTTCAGCACTAGCCTGTCATGTGGGAGGAGTCACTTTCAGAATAAAACCCACACTGTATTTACAGTTTTCAGTTACTGTGGATTTTTCCCTGGGCTGGGGCTGTTGGTCCACTGTCTATCCCTGGGGCTGCTGACTGTCTCTGGTATTACCTTGTGTTTGGGGAGTCAGATCCCCCTCCCTGGGAGCCAGAATTAGC
Source organism: Dasyprocta punctata (assembly GCA_004363535.1). Classification (NCBI taxonomy): domain Eukaryota; kingdom Metazoa; phylum Chordata; class Mammalia; order Rodentia; family Dasyproctidae; genus Dasyprocta; species Dasyprocta punctata. The sequence continues at coordinate 18,873 of RJWM01004086.1, read as the reverse complement.
ATTCCAGAGTGCTTCATTCTTTTCTTTGTATTGTCTTCAGTTTCTCTGTGATTTGTAGCTTTCCTCCTGGTTTTTTCTTCATTCCAAGAGTTCTTCTCTTTCTCTTCCCCAAGTAGCTGTTCTCCAGATATCTCTGTTCCCACCACAGTGATGTGGCTTGCTGCTAGCTTCTACTCCATCATCTTAATGGAATTAAGATCCATTTTTCATGATTCTTGACATCTCTTTTCTTGTGCAGTGTATTTGTCAGAACTTTCGGTTGCAAATGACAGAAATTCAAGTGGAATTCATGTAAGCTAAGAGGAACTGATTGACTCACACATTTTCTTGACCTGACGGTACCTTTATTGAGAATGAGGCTTTGAAGAGTAGTCATGTGACCTCCTTTTCTCACAAAGCAGAATCTTACTTATTCTTGAGATTTTTCTCTTTCTGTACTATTCCAGGTCCTCTAATGAGTTCTTCAGAGTGTTTATGCCAGAATACCCCGAGTGTCTAGCTGTTCAGATAAGAACTTTCAGACAAAAGAAGATGCCTGTACAGGAAATGTTTCTCTTGCTTTCTTATGTGGAAAAAACAAATCATTCTTCCATTTTATATCAGAAGTTTGGGTTAAATAAGATTGTTACTAGATGAAGGGTCTTATCCAGGTTCTTAGTGTCTTGAACAAAAAAATTGAGCAGGACACTCCAAAGGAAGCAAAATCAAAGATTTATTGAAATTGAAAGTACACTGTCTCCACAGGGTGGGGATGGGCCAGTAAGAAGAGTTCACAGCCCAAAAGAGGCTTGTTGTTAAAGGTTTTAAATATTAGGGTTTGGGCAGTATTGAGATGGTTGGTCTGAGATTTTATTCTTGCCATTGAGCAGCTTGACTCTGCCCTTCCATCAGATGGTGGAATTTCCAACCTTTTATGGCCCTTGGAGGAACTGTCATGGCAACCAAAGCTCATGGTGGAGGGGATGGAAAGGTGAGGGGTGTTAAAACGACATAGGTAATGACATGGTAACTAGAGCCAGGGTTAGATAAGAGTTGCTAAAGACCCTTGGGCATGTGATTTGAGACTTACTGTGGGTAAACTGAGTTACCTAGTTACTTTCTCCTTTTGTATGAAAACCAGAATATTCTGGAGCTGGATTAAAGTTTAGGTCAGAAGGTGGATCTAGCCCAGAATGTAGGCTGTAAGGTAGGCCCTCCCTTCTCTCTCTGGCTGTTTCGAGCTACCTCCTGCCTCAAGCTTATTAGTCAGGGCCTAAAAGGGCTAAGATGCGATACTCCTCCCCGCCGCCCCACTTTTTTTTTTAAGCTATGTAATCAATTATAAAAAGCCATGTACAAATCTTTATTATTACCCTTGATTTCATACCTTTCAGGATTATGTTTTTTCTCATTATGTTTTAAAAACAATTCTTAAAGCCCTTGGTATGCATTATTTAGAGAAAACAGTAAGTTTGGCGGCTGACAGGCAATTGTACTCTGTTATATTCCTAGGTACTCATTTATATTCCTATTACCCTCTTATCCTCCCATACCGTTTTCGGGTTCCATCACAATATTATCTGGTTTTTCACAACAGATTGACTGACAGAAAGCACACCACATACTTTTCTTCCTAAGGCTCTTCCACTGAGAAAATCTCTTTAACTCCATCGTATAGCTCCTGGTGTAAGATGTCCCTAAACTCTGCCTTTCCGTGGTCCTCTGGCCAGTGATCACCAACTGTACCTCCGACATGAGAGTCCTGGTCTGGATGCTGCTTCACAGAAGTATTTTATGTACACCCTTCAGCCCACCTGCTTCAGATTTGGACACCTTTGCATCTCAGATCGGATAGTGCCTGGTGAGATTTACTTAATTTCTAATTTCCTTGTACAGCTGAGGTCTTTACGTTAACCTGAGAGGGATTCCTGCATAGCTGAAGCATGCATCATGAATTTGTGAGCAGAGTGCAGGCGACTGTCCATGGGCCAATTTGCATGAATGTTCCCTTTTTTCTTTTTCTTTTGGCTAGAGGACACCGGGAAATGGGAGTTCAGGGCAGGTGGGGATAAGGATCGCAACACGACTCTGTGCCTTTCAGATGAAACCTTGGACCTGGCCCTGTGGATGTCTGAGCATTTCAGAAAGGAAGGGAGGAGGGGAGGTGAACCCCAGGCAGCTTTGTGCTGTACTGCTCTGCACCCACTTCACTACCGAGTCCCCTTGAGGTAAAAAGCATCAGAAAGTAGAGCAGCAGTTTCCCCAGTTGTTCATAAAGCACTGGGCTGGTTTAGGGCATGGAGGATTCAGGGGGAATTAGCATCAGTTTATTCTGGAGGTTTTGCTGGCAGCTTTGCGAGGCGAGGGTCTGCTGCCCTGAGGTTCATGAAACGCTGCCATGTGATTTCTCCAGTAGCAGACACTAGCGAAAGCGGCTAGGGTGGGAAGAACACGGTGGAACCCACTGGTAATAGGGAGAGCTATTTATGAGCTCCCACAAGACACGCTCAGGGGACTCCTGGGAATTGCCAAGTCAGACCTGAGAACCACGTGGATGATCTGCGCCAACAGTCATTCTAGCGTATCCCAGGAAATATCCTCTAAGACCTGGACATTTCTCACGAGGTAACCGTGTGTCTGAGATCACTGCATGTGTGGGGTTGAGGAAGGAGGAAGTTATTTTTGCTATGTTTCCCCTGAACTGAGTTAAGGTCACTGTCTTTTCTAATACCAACCTAAATTCTTTCCTGTTTTGAAAGAGAATCTTCCATTTTAAAAATTGTTGCGATCAGTGACTTTTTCCACCTTCTTATTTTTCTCTGATATGCTGAGGATTAAACCCAGGGCCTCACACATGCTAAGCAAGTACTGTATCATTAACCCAATCTCCAGTCCCTTTGTTTTCTTTTTTAATCAGTAGTACTTTTAAAAACACTACTATCTAAAAAACAAATCTAGAGAACAATCCCATTTATCATAGCTACAATAAAAACAAAATACCTAGGAATAAACTGAACCAAGGAGGTGAAAGATCTCTACAATAAAAACTACAAAAGCATTTACGAAAGAAATCATAGAGGATACAAAAAAATGAAAGAGATCTTGTGTTCAGGGACTGAAAGAATAGGTACTGTAAAAATGTCCACACTACCCAAAGTGATCTGCAGACCAGAGGTGCCGCCTCCTTCTGATCCTTCCACACGCTCCTACTTTCAGCAGGCCTGCTCCGCGGTCCTTCCCAGAGTCAGAAAAGGGGTTAGGATCCAGGCATTCTACATGAACCATCTTGTTTGAATGCCACAGCTGGAAAGGGTTGTTATCATCCATGTTTTACAGACAGTGAGTCAAGGAAAAGGCATGTTTATTGATCTGACCTAGATTTTCTATAATAATAATAATAATAATAATGATAATAATAATATTTTAATCCAGAATCTAAGAAAGTCCAAGTCATATGTACTAGTTTCTAAAAGACACTGTAACAAACTGAGTGGCTTAAAACAAAAGAAATAGAGGCTGGAGGTGTAGCGTATTCAGTAGAATACATGGCAGAGGATGGGCGAGGGCCCAGGTGCAGTAACTTCCTACCGTCTGGAAGCTAAAAGTCGCAAGTCAGCAGGGGGTCAGCAGGGCCATCTCCTTCCAAAGCTTAAGGAGGACCCTCCCTCTCCTCTTCCAGCTTCTAGTGGTTGCTGTCTGTCCTTGGTGCTCCTTGATCTGCAGATTAAAACAAAACAAAACAGATAATCATTCTAATCTCTGCCTCCACTTTATGTGGCCTTTCCCGTATATCCATGTCCACAATGACCTCTTCCTATGAGGACACCAGTTATGCTGGATTTAAGAATCAACCTAAGGGACCATGACCTCATCTGAATTTCATTACATGAGCAAAGACCTTATTTCCAAATACAGTGGTGCCTCGGTTCACAAACTTAATTCGTTTTATGATTTGGGGGAAGATGGCTGTGTGTGTACTTGTATGGAGAAGCTTGTTGTGTCCATCAGCCAATGCAGAGTTTGAGAATGGAAGCCAAATTTCATTGAACGCTTTCGTTTGAGAACTGAATCATCTGTGAACAGAAGCGTTCATGAATGGAGGTATTACTCTACACAGCCTCCTAAGATTAAAACTTAAATGGATCTTTGTGGAAGATATTTTTCAACCCATCACACCCTGTGTTTCCCATTATAGTTGCTGTCTCAGATAGAAGGTGGCTAAAATGGCTAATGCTTCACCTTCAAACAATATTGTCCCTCTGTTCTCCTTAGAGACGATGGCAAGGGCAGCAGAAAAGAGATTCACGGTGAGCTGGGCCAACAGTAGCAGTGGCTGCTTTCATTTCCTCTCTCATGCCCTCAGTTTCCCCGGGGGGTAATACTGGGTAGGTGAGAAGGCTCTTTTCCAGCCACAGAGCCAGCCGTGGTAGGCTACGAAGAACATAGACCAAATCTCCTGTCATGCTGTCTCTGTCCAGGTGACAGCTATTTAACCCCACGCAGTAAGTATTTACTTAGCAGCTCTGTGCGTTCATTTCTAGTTATATGGTTTTCTCCACTACTCGATAGGCTCCTTAGAGGCAGTAGTTATGCCTGGCACCTAATGGAGGCTGAGGAAATGCTTGTTAAATAAACAACACGACAGAATGGGAGGAACCCAGGCGGCTCGGACTTAGAATGTCAGATTATGCTGATTCGCTCCCTGAGCGCTGCATGGGTTGACCCAGTTTCCTCAAAGGGAATAAAGCATCGTATGACCACAGCCTGCCTCTACTCTGCATGGTTGCCTGCGATGGGGCTGGAGGCGGAAGAGATGCAATACACAGATTAGTTCCCACTCCCCTATTCATTAGTGTGTGCACATAAACCTGACTCTCGTTCCTGTTTTTTTCTTTTTTTTTAAATTGGCTCCACATCTCTTCAGAACCCACTTTACCCAAAATCCAACTCAGTTATTGGTGTTAACAACCTGGTGTGTTTCTTTGTATATTTTTCTTCATACATGGAGACTTGCATGTATGCAGGGACTGATACGCATAAACGGGGGCTTTATGTTGTTGTTTTATATAACAAGATCATATCATAAACTTTTTAAAAGCTTAAGTGCCTTGTTTTTCTCAATAATACTCGGTGGGAATCCATCCAAGTCCATCGGTACAACTCTAATTTGTACTTTTAAATGCATGCACAGTATTTCAGGGTGTGGGTGTACTGTAATTTATTCAGCCATTCTCTGGCACATGGTCAGTGTTTGATTTATTGATCACTTGTTCTTGAGAAGGGAGCTGCTGAGAATTCTCTGATCTCACTGCCAAAGTACATTGTCCCCATTTTACCGCCTTTTCCCTCGCCTCTCCCCACCCAGGTGTTCACACAAGCCTCTGGGTACTTGGAGTTCTGATTTCTCCCATCAAAACTAAATCCACATGGTTCTCAATATTTCATCTTAATGGGATCTAAGGCTTTTGAAAATGGAATCCAGACTTTCTGGGCTGTTTCCAAAGGAGATGACTTTTTACTTAATGGTATCAACCCCACTAATCCTGTCTGAAATCTAATCAGCACATCCGACAAGAGAAGAAAATGCTGTTTCTTAAATGAAATTGAAGGAACTTTCTATAATAAGATGTGCCTCCTCTTGATCAAGAACCCTGAAATGGGCCCTGAAATTGTGTGGGAGGGACAGTTTCCCAGAGCCTCTTCCTTGCAGGGAGGGTAGCAGAGCCAGTGACCAGAACCCTGGCCTGGGTGTTAGCCCTCAAAGCCGGAGCCATTCCACTGGGTGCTTTCCAGAGCTTCAGCTCTTCAGCTGCGTCAAGACTGCCACAGCCTCCAAGTTCCTTATTGCTTAAAGCTTTTCTGGTGTAGCTCAGTGGTAGAGCACTTGCCTAGCATTTCCAAGGACCTGGATTCAATCCTCATCACTACACACATACACACAAAAAGCTTCTTATAAAACTGTAAAGCACAGCACACATGCACAAAAGTATATAAAACACAAATGTTAGGAACAGCTGCATGAATAATTATGTGACCAACCATGCAACCTCCTCCAAGCCCAGAAACAGAATATTATCCCTAACATTATCTCCAGGAACCCCACTTTCACTTTTGCTTATTACAACCTTTTCCTTCCCCTTTATAAAGAGGACTGTGTCCTGATTCATTAAAGAACCGCCTTCTTTCATTAAAAATAGGTAGTTTAGCATCTTTTGTACAATAATAGGTATTTTTGAGCTTTACTTGAGTTACATGTACATTACAATGCACAAGTCTTGATTAAATTTTGTATAAGGATATATTTATATAATCAGCCCCCAGCTCTAGGATTTCCAGTAGCCTTGAAGACTCCTTATGCCAGTTCTCAGTCAGCTCCCCTCCTGGGTCACCACCTTCTGACTTCAATCACCCTAAAAACATTGTGTTTGTTTTTAAACTTTATATAAATGAAATCTTATATTTGGAGCTTATTTTTTTCCACTAAATAATAGTTGTGCTGTTGCATTATAACAGTAGTCAGTTCTTGCTTATTATGGTACAGTATTTCATTATATAAACATGCCTCCCAAATTTATCCAGTTCTCTGATAAACAACAGTTGTTTCCAGTTTTTAGATATAAGTAAGTATGAATGAAGTTGTCATGCATGTTCCCATGCATATCTTTTGTGGATTTATTATGCTTCTTTTTTTTTTTTAGTTTATACCTAGGAGTATCATTGCTGAATGATGGAGTAGGAATATATTGAGCTGTAATAGTAATTCCTGATGAATTTCCAAGTAGCCGTTCCAATACATTTTTCCCCTGCCAATTTTTGAGAGTTGTAGTTGTTCCACATCCTTGCCAACACTTGGTATTTTTAGTCTTTTTCAGTTTAGTCATTCTGGTGGGTATACAGTAGTACATTTTTATGGTACTAATTTGTATTTCCTCTGAGCCACACTGAGTCATAACATGTATAGTGTGTAGGAACAGTAATGACACTTGGCAGCAGAGCTCAGTGGGGAAGCGCAGGAGAACTGCCATCTGGTCGGGGACTGTCTCACTTCCGTGTCACTCATCTTCTCCTTCCCTCACCCCCACCCAAAGCAGCCAGCCACCGTGGAACTCCCTGTCCCTGCGGTTTGCTCACCCACATTTGGCCTTTGAGCCCAGAGAAATGTGGGTTCCATTCTGGTTATCATTTATTAGCTGTGAAATTTTGACCAACCCACTCTGACAGATAATTTATGTGTCAAATGGGATAGGCTTTGGTGCCTGGTGTTTGGTCGATCGTCTAAATGTTACTGTGAAGACATTTTTTTAGATGTGGTCAACATTTACCATCTGTGACTTCAAGTAAAACAGATTACCCTCAATAATGTGGGTGGGCTCCATCCAATTATCAGACAGCCTTAAGTAAAGTAAAGACTGAGGTTCCCAAGAGAAGGAATTCTCTTCAGGAATGAACCCATAAGGCCTGCCTGAGTCACCAGCCTGTGGTGCTTCTGAGTCAAGGGTCAAGGTGGTCACATTAGCTTTTACCCAAATTTTTGCCTGCTGGTCCAACCTATGGATTCTGGACTTCCCACTCCAGTAATCACATAAGCCCATTCCTTAAAATAAATCCCTCCCACTTTTGGAAAACTATGCTGGAAAACTATGATCAATACACTTACTTGATCTTTCAAACCTTAGTTTGTTCATCTACAAAATAAGAGAAGAGGAAACAATCTGACAAAGATGTGAGGATCAGACAGAATGCACATGAAATCCCTAACATGGATGCTTCATAGGTATTTCATCAATGGCTGTTAAAACAAGCACTAATCTATGAGGTATGACTGATGAATACAGTGAATGTATAAATTTTTAATAAAAGTATTACAGTAAAAGATACACTGTCATTAATTTTCCTCAAAATACTCCCCCTCACTTCAAGTGCACTTATTTCATTATTCTTGTGACTTTCTAAAGCAGCTCTGGAAGTTCTCTTTTGTGAGCATCCCTAGTTGTGCTATCATCGTTGCCTAGATGTCATGAATCAATTCAAAACATACACCTTCCATAGACATTTGACTTTGGGGAACAGTCCGAAGTCATTCAGTACTACTTCCAGTGAGTAAGGGTGAGGAAGACAAGCCATCATGTTTTCATAGGCCTGCCTTTCATTGGATGGTACTCAGCAGCAGCAGTCACTGGATTTTTGATCATACCTTATAAAGATTCTCACGAAGAGAACTTTCAGAGCTGCTTCAGAAAGATACAGGAGTGCGACCCTGCCTCAAAAAACTAGGGCCAGGAGTTTGGCTCAAGGGCTTAAGCACCTGCCTGGCAGGTGTGAGGTTGTGAGTTTGAGCCCCTATACCTCAAAAGAAAAAAAAAAAGAGAGAGAGAGAGAGAAAGATACAACAATGATGGGTGTGTTCAAATGAAGGAGACTATTTTAACAAGGATTAATAGCAATGTGCCTTTTACAGCAATAGGTTTTTAAATTTAAGCCTTCACCATGTATTTGGATATTATGATCAATCTTTGTATGTGGCTAGGTTGAAAAAATTAGTAAAATAAAAGGATATAAAATGAAATATATGAGCTGGGCATGGTGGCACACACTTGTAATCCCAGCTCTCAGGAGGCTAAGGCAGGAGGATAGCCACAAGTTCAAGGCCAGCCTGGGTTCCATAGTGAGTTCAAGAAAGAAAGAAAGAAAGAAATCTCTCAGCCTGGAGAAAACTACTGTTAGATGTTTCTTGCATCTCTTCTAGGTTTCTATGCAAAAACAGACACAAATGGAAGCGTGCTACTCCTACCCAATTCTGAATCTCAATTTAATTTACAAATACATAATGCATGTAAAGCTGTCTCCCATGGTCCCAACTCTGAGCAATGTCCTGACATCCCTGACAACCAAACATTAAGTTTAAAAGACTCAAGGTTTTATTATGATGTTTTTGAATTTCATGTAGAATTTCTGTTAGCACATCTTCTCTCTTAGCATTCCACCTGAACTTGACTCGTATTACCTCAGTGGTCCTCCATTTCATTCTTCAACATTCCCTGAAAAATATTTCCATCACGAATTCTAGTTTCCCTTCCTCTTCTCTTCACCCACATAGAAAAAGCTGTAGAAACTGTCCTGGCAACACAGGACCCCTCAGGGCTTCAGAAAGAGGAATGAACTGAGCCAGCAGAGCCTGTGTACTGTTTAGGTGCCAGGGAGGGAGCAGTGACGGACAGTGAAGCAACAGCTAGCATGAAGATGAGGCACCAGGCGCAGACACTGTGCACTGAACACATCATCTTATTTGGCTCTCATGCAAACCCTATGACATGGGTACTATGATCGTTCACATCTCCAACAAAGAAACCAAAGCTCTTGCAAGCTGAGTGGCTATATTAAGGCACTTGTCATTTAAACAGAGACCAGGGACAAACATCTGACATTAGAGAGATTTCTGTTCACAAGCTAATAGGTTGTGTCCAGTGTCACTCTGCCCATGTTGATCCTGGACAGGCTTTCTTACAGAGACGTTCAGTATCTAGGACTATAATGTTACAGTTGAAATAGGGCTTGCATCCCTGCTGAATTTCAGTTGTCAAATGACTGTTCTCCAGGGTGATGGGGTTGAGAGGTTGTGGAAGCTTTAGAAGATGGGGCCCACAGTGGGGTCTTTGGGTTACCAGGGGCATCATTCTCTGAAAGGAGTGTGGGATGCCAGTCTCTTTTCCTACTATCCTGTTTTGAAATGTAAATTCTTACATGTCTGCCATGATGTGATGCAGCCAAGACAGAGGACCCTCACCAGAGCTGGGGCAGATGCAGGGGCCATGCCCTTAAACCTGCATAACTGTAAGCTAAATAAACCTTTTCTTCATAAATATCCCATGAGTTATATTTTGTTATAGTGATGGAAAGTAGATAGAAACACATCTAATGACCCTGCCTATTACCTTTTTCTATTTACAAGTTAAACATTCCTTTCCTATGTCACAGTCTTCTTTGGATCACATTTCATTCTTCTCTGAGAACTCTTTAGGTGCTTTGGGCTGAAAGCTGAATGAGACATTGTGATAAAAGAGACCAAGATGGCGGAGTGGTAAGCAGCAGAGACAACAGCCTCTCTGAGAGCCGCTAGCCTCTTTGAGAGTTGCTGACCAGATACTGGAACATAGATCATCATGAGGAAGACGAGAAGGAGGGAAGTGGGTCCACTACACTCAGGAAGAATCTGGAGTGCAAATTGAAGCTCACAGAGAGAGTGAAAAGAGAAACTTCAAGGAAGAAGAAGGGGTAGCCTGTGGTGCCTTCTCCCTGAGATGGGACTCACTGCATGAGAGGAGCTGTTCAAACCTGGGGATGTGTGGTGACAGTGACAGTGATGGCTGGCAACCCTGGAGGCCTCTGCAGAGAGACGTGGCAATGGAGCAGAGCAGCAGATGTAGGGGACTGCACTGGCTGGCGGTGAGTACAGAGGACTTAGTCCTCCCACAGGAGAGAGCAACTGACCAGGAGCCATCTTGGAGGTGGGCTTCCTGAGCTCAGAACCCAGAACTGTTGCTGGCTCCATCTCGCAGCTCCCAGCTGGGCTCAGACCCATGGAAACTGCTCGGGCAGCAGTGAGCCCAATGTGTCTGGTCCCGGGGCAGGCCTGCTGAGATGATCCACTATCCTGCCAAAAACCTACTGCTGGCTCACTGGGATAGATCGGCACTATTCAGGACTCTCCCTCCACAGATTGTCTACTAGTGAAAGCAGAGAGAATCCTGGAAGTAGACTGTTTTTCTTTTTCTTTTTCCCCTTCTCCTTCATTGTTTTCATATGTGTATGATTATGGTTTGTAGCCTCTTTGTGGGTATCATTCTGTCCTTCCTTTTATCTTTTCCATGTCTCTTTTCCTTCAGTCTTCTGCACTAGTTTCCAAAAGTTGACATGATCCCCTTTTGTCCTCCAACCTTACTTCTAATCTCTCCCTCTTCTTCATCTTCTTATACTTCTCTATTTTCTCCTTAATCCATTTTTAACTTTTAACCCTCAAGGGCAAAATTGACATATTAAGGACTTATATATTGCATATAATTTTCTGATGTGTTTTACATTTTGTTGTAGAACCACAAATCTAGTTCATACAGTTAAAAGTGGTGAATTAACAGTTAACTCAGATTGTCATTTTCTAGGCTATGTTTGGTGCTATTGGTGCCACTATAGACAAAATTGACATAAGTGTTCTAAAAAGTTGTTGGTCCTGATATTCCATGACTGAGATTGACTAAGGGTCACAGTGCCAAAGAACCAGGGACTAGGCCAAACAAGCAATAACTTCTCATCACCAACAAACAAGAGGTAAGATCTTCCAAAAGACTCAAAACCCAAAAGCCAGCTACACCTGGAAGACACCTCAGAGAAGTGATCATCACCTAAGGGTCCTAAGCACTAGCAATAAAACAATCCACCCAGACAACTTGCAAGCATCACTCCAGGAATTAAACTAAAAAAAGAGAGAAAGTAAAAAGAGAAGACACTTAAGCAAAATGCAACCCCAGACATCCAGTTTGTCAAAGGCAAATTCAGGAAACAATAGGTGGGAGAACCTGAAAGCCCCCACCAGACCTCTCTGAAGTGGTAACAACAAAGCAACTGAACGAGGCTCTGGAAACAATGAAATCAGAAATAATCTCTCATAGCTACAGAGATTATCAAAATACACACCATACTTAGTGACATTAGAGCAGATACACACACAAAAATAGATGAGCCTAAGAAAATTATAGAAGCTCAGCATAGGAAAGAAATGGAATGCATAAAGCAAATTCAAGCAGATATCCAGGAGAATAAAAACTCCACTGAAAGTATTTGAAGCTGATTAGGCCAATGTGAGGGCAGGATCTCAGATATTAAAGGCAGGCTTGCTATTTCTCGAAAATAGCAAGGGACCATAAGAAATCAATCCAGCAGCTGCTAGATGAGACAAAGAAGAATAACTTAAGATTGATTGGAGTCAATGAAAAGGTAGGAGATACTGCAAATGACATTAAAAAATGTTCACAGACATCATGGCAGAAAACTTGCGTGGTAGAGAAAAAGAATTTGACATATAGACAAACAAGGCATGTAGAACTCCAATAAGCCATGATTAAAAAAAAAAAATTCTACAGCCAGGCATATCATAGTCAGCATTCCAGAAATTCAGTGTAAGAATAGAATCTTAAAAGCTGTGAAAAAAAATGAAACTTGAATGGGTCCTCCTTCCTTCTGCTCACATACTCAGGTTGAGGACGGAATGGGATCATGAGAACAAAACTTTTTATGAGGTCCTTCAGTGTCTACCCCTTCAAGCTGCGATACCTTAGTTTCAGTAAGGAAAAGGAATATGGGGTACATGCACCCTTAAATGTCCCATTTATCAAAATACATGTAATAGATGGTGGCTTTAAGATAATTCCAAAAACGCTTAGAATTTCTATTCTATTCTGCTAGATGGGAACACACGGAGGACTCATACTCAGCGCTTGAATGTCCTGGGTCTGGGAGCCAAGGCCTGGGATATTGGAGATCTGTCCTCGAAGTGTGGCACCACATCTGCTATGGCTCTGACTGAGGCCTATCTGGACACCTCAGGTCTGGGCTCCATTTATGAGTCCAACACTTTTCCTTTCAAAAGACGAAAACATCCCCCTGCCCTTAAGTATGCATAGGACTTAGTATAGTGATTTACTGAGCTGTGCCCACTTCCTCCCTGGCACTCCCCATAGTGGGCAGCTCATACTAATAATTGGCACCAATACTCCATTGTTAATTCACCCCTGGCTGCATGCTATTTGCTGTGGTTTGAATATTTATACCCCCAAATTCATTTGTTGAAATTGTAACACCCAAGATGATAGTACTAGGAGGTGGAGGCCTTGGGAGGTGATTAGATCCTAATAATGAGATCAATGTCTTCATGAGAGGTACAGAGGAGTTTTTTCACCCTTCTACCACCATAAGACACAGTAAGAAAGCAGCCAGCTACAATACAGAGAAAGACTTTCACTGGAACACAGCCATGCTGGCACCTTGATCTCAGACTTCCAGCCTCCAGCACTGTGAGAAAGAAATTCACATTGTTTATAAACCACATGACTTATAGCATTTTGTGAGAACAGAAGAGCAGGCCAAGAGGCCACTGGAGCACCAGCTCAGCCCTCCCAGCCTTTTCCTGGGGGCCCAGGCAGAAAGAACACTGGGATATTTTGGGACACATGAATGTTCCCCAGGTCCCTACCATGAGGTTATAAATTCAACCTATCTGTCCCAGTTGTTCTCTACCATGCTGTGTGCTTGTCAGAGAATTGAAGATGACATGCCCACAAGTGACCTCCAGCACAGTTCCAGACTGCCAACTCCCTTTGGGCAGGGTCTTGCAAATGCCCCTGAGGGTGATAGCATGTCTGTTTCTGTGCCTGTCCAGCTGTTTCTGTAGCACAGAACTTTTCTTTCCTCAGCCTCATCCCTACTCCCCTAGCACATAGCTCCCTACTAATCCCTCTCAGCTCCGGTGGAGAGAGGTCCATCCCCAGATAGTCAGCCCCATGTTAGCAGCTAAATCCCTAAGACAGCAGCTGGTAATGGCCTTGAACCATCCTGACCAGCCACAAGGAGCCCTAGAAGCTTCCACAGTTTAGTGACTCATAATTGTCCTCCACTTGAACATCCAGTTCTAAAGCGTGTCTCTCCCAGAAATTGCAATTCCAGCCCAGCCTCGTCTCTGCAGTGTCCCTTCGGCTTTCCAGTGGTGTTCCAGGAAACTCATGCGTGCCGGGTCATATCTTGTTCCTTTCAGGCTGCCAGGATGAAAATGCAACTTTGGCTCGCATTCAGCTTTGGCTCCATCACATCATGACTTCATCCAAAATGCAATCGGGCACTGCCTTTTGAGCTCCAAAATCCTTAGCAGCACCACTGTCACAAAGCCACCCTCATGGTACCAATTTCAAGTGGTATACCAATTAATGAAATACAGTGTGTTGTTCTACTTCATTTAATTTAATGGCTGCACCATGTACCATGGATGTACCCTAATTTGTTTAACTAATCCCCTATTGGAGAACATTAAGGTAATTATTATTGTTATTAGATAAGCAGCTGAACCTTGGAAACACACTCTTAAATGTCTTCCCTGAAGGAAAATGAAGGATCTGTTTCTTATCATCTAACCATGCCCCTTGGAGGTTATCCTGCCCCAGCCCACACCTCACAGGCACCTTTAGGGCTGTTATGAAGGGAGCGGGTCCCTTAGGGGTGCCAGGATGGGCAAAGGTTGGCAATCAGTACAGCTTTTGAAAATGCAATTTAAAACCAAATAGCCACTGATGAACACATAAGAAAAACTTCCTTATTTTTTCCTCTGTTATACTCCCAAGCACTTTCCTGTGCCCGGTCATAAAATACACCCTCCTGGACATGCTTGTGGTTGATATTGTCCCCTCAGAAGCTCAGAAAGGATGCCCTCCTGGGAAGGAGAGAAGCCAAGAGACTCAAGCACCTGTCCACACAAGCACAGCATTCCTCAGGTGAAGACTGGCTCCTAGTGGTTCCTCACTGGAGCCTGCCAGGCCCTCTATCTTGCAATATCACTGTGTAGCCAAAGGCAGCTGTGCCTATGAAGACAGAAGAGAATTCTCTATCTGGGGGTGAAACACCACACTAAAGAGTGACAGATCCAAGGAGCGCCTGGACTTGATGGGGAAACAGCAGAAAGACAGTCATGGAAGCAAAGGATGGTATCAGCCATCAGCACAAATGAGAACCATTGTCCTAAACACCTTATATACACCAACAACTTTAACCTCATAATAACCCTTTGAGGCACAGGAGGATCGTGTAACAACCACAGAGAAAGGATCTGCTGACGCGGAAACCTGGCAGTGTGACTCACGCTCCTGCACAATACTGTTTCCCAGCCCAGCTGCAGCAGAGGCAGCCAGAGCAGAACGCAAGTGAGTACAGAAAGAAACAGAGAAGGAAGCAGAGTCTTGTGATTAGCAGAGGGAACAGAGTGAGGAACGACAGACTTCCAGGTCTGAGGAAAAAGCAAAGTGACCAGTCACCGGCACGGTCCTGGAGGAAGGAGCCCTTGTCCCTGTGCGAGGATGTGATGGATCACCTGCTTTGCAGATGTCTTAGACTTCCTCGCTGCTTTGTATGGAGCTGCAAGTAGCAGGATCCAGATTTTGTTTCCTGAGGCTGAAAAGACCCTAACTTGTTAGCTGTGCAAGTGATTTTCATGAGCTAAATGGGCACAGAGGGAGAACGTGATGAGTGAACAAACCAGGAGCTCCAGGACCTGACTGAACAGTAGATCAAAAGACGAAGGACTTGGATGTCTTGAGACCTTTTAAGTGAGACAAAACCACTCTGATAACTATAGTAGTCAGGTATGTATCACCGACACTACCAATTATTCTCATTTCCATTGTGTTTCGCAGTTTAAATAGTTTTTCATGTGCTCTATTTGTGTCATTGTCACATGAGCCCTGGGAGTCATGCCACATAGAAATTGTGTATTCTATGGGAAGGATGAGGAAACTGAGGCTCAGGCAAGGTTGAATTGCCCAGGGCTGTGCAACTATGGGTCAGAACAACAGACACAAAAAGAGAACACAACTTTCCATCCATCCTGGGCAGGATAGTACCAGCAGTGTCAGAGGACTGCGTCATTCCAAGCTGTGAGGGGTGACAGGGCACTTATTTCCCCAACTCTATGTTTGGTGACATCAGCTTGGTAGCTTGGCATTGCGGGGAGCCCTTACACCATGGAAATTGTGAAGTGCTACAAAACCAGGGCCTCCTGCCTTCCTTGCTGCCTAGAGTTGTTTGGTAAATATTTTCCAGCTCTCCACTAAGAAAAGGCCAATAATTTCTCTAGTTGGTGCTAAATAAAATGCCCCACATGACGGGGTGTGGTGGCACATGCCTGTAATCCCAGCACTTGAGAGGCTGAGGTGAGAAGATTGCTGTGATGAGTTCAAGACCAGCCTGCATGGCATAGTGAGACCCTGTCTCAAAAAAAGGAAAAAAAAAAACTCACAACCTTGAAGATTAAAGTTGATGCATAATAACTGAGATAAGAAAGTGGTGTCTTCTGCTGCCTTTCAATATCTCCCATTGTGGTAGCAGAACTAACTTTTATTCCTAAGAACTTTTATTTTTTTCTTGCAAAGGGCCAGACTCTCTGCTATGTACTTTCCATACTAATTCATTCTTCATCAAGACCCTTTTCGATACCTGAGGACATTTTAGAAGTTCATTGCTCAAGGCCACACAGCTACAAAATGGTGAGACTGGACGTATTCAAATCTAGCTTTGTCTTGATCTGTCTGTACTTCTTACTCATCGGGCCGACATCTTTATTACTATTATTATTTCCTAAGTAGAACAGATTTTTGTTTTCAGCTCCACAATGCCCCTTCTTCTCCCGTCTGGTAAACACATAATGGAATTATAACTAAAATCAATCAAGACAAGTAATTTCTAATATGCAATGAATATTTTAAGGGCCATCTCAAATCTCAATAAGATTCCATAACCTATTAAACTATTTTAGCAATTTATAATCATGACCTATAGAGAATGTCAAAATTAATATTCTGCTCTCATTATTTCAACTGTTGGAGATAGCTTACATGATAATTGGCTCTTAACAGCCACAATCTAATTTAATTTATTTATGAATACTTAGTATTTATATTTCATGGATATTGTTTTAATTATTAAATCACTACATCTTATGAAGAAATGTAATTTTGTTACAGAGTCAATGTTCTTCATGTCGACATCTCTAATGCCATTTTAAAAGCATGTGAGGATAAAAAGATTGCCTGGGTTTCAAAAACAAAATTTACATTTTGCTGAAAAACATTTTGCTAGAAAATAAATACTTCACATGCAAAACTACTTAGAGAGCTAAAATAATTATGCGGGTGATTACAGGGGGATAAAAAGCCACCTGCCAATGCACTCCAACTGAGAACGTCCAGAGTTAATATCCTAACTTAGAGAAGCAGCCCGGCTTGAATTAAACAGCTAAGCCGAGAGGGCAGCATCACCCAGTCACAGAAGGGCATGTGCCAGGGCTCACAGAAGACACCTGGCTTCTCATCCCAGAGATGCTATTACCAGTCCATATGGCCTTGGGCACGTTACTGAGTTACCCACTCAGATCAGCAGTTTCCCATTTTACAAATAGGATTAATAATATGCCCTACCAGACAGAAGCATTATGGGGAGGATGGGGCTAGTTATACCTTTTGCAGGGCATAGCACACAGTGCAAATGCTCAAAAATTAGTGATCATTTCAAGACTACAACAGTAGAGTACATGGCCCTGTTGAGCGTGATCCCTGGGTAAGTGCAAGGTCAGCAGGGCCTGGTAAAGATTACATCAAATACCAAATGGAAGCTGCATACTGCTGACTGGTGTGGGGTGCTAAAGAATGTCAAATATTTGTATTTGGGCTCAGTTTGTCTCCTTCCTTTTAAACCATATGGAGAAGGAATCTAGGACTCACTCATTTTTTTAAAGATAGACACATGTCAAGAATAGGTTCTCAGACATCTAGGACTGAGCATGTTCTGGGCAGTGGAGGGCCCAGGAACCAGCCTGATGTGTCCTCACTTCCCCTCCTCTCTAGCTGTGTGTCAATTTTAGGAAGAGGAATGGAGAACACAGGATACTGTTTCCTAGCACAGGTCTTGAAACCATAAAGCTAATCTCATTGGGCTTTGTGCTACATTAAATTAGACTCCTAATTCTAATTCCACCAAATAGGGTCACTGGAGAACAGGAAGTAGAGGCTGCTAACTGAGTTCCACCATCCAGAGGGAGTCAGGAGAGAACAGAAAATCAATTGTGTGACTGTTGTGGAGCAGGTGACGCTGCACATACTCTCATCTGGTGTGAGGGAGGGGTGCAGTGCGTTTTTTTCTTGGGAAGGACACGAAGTCCTTTCTTACAAGGGACTGCCAGGGGTGGGCCACACGCTTTTCTAAACATGTTCCTTTTGGAATCCTCTTCCTAATGGGTGGGTGAAGACTCTAGTCTTTCTTTCTTAATTAATTAATTTGTTTATTGTTCTACCCACTCCAAGTATGAACAGCCTGTCTGGAGCCGGGGTGAAAAGGAGGTCGTGCTAGGGAGAAGTGACTTGCTGGGCAGGTAGAGCTGGGTTTGGTCATGTAATACCCAGGGATGGTAGCTTATCTCACTGCTAAACCTGGGATTTAGGAAGGGACCAATGGACCCAATGAACCAGGGCGGAAATATCTGCACTGGGATACACTGCGACAGTAACGCGGCCTTCAGACTTGTTTTGCCCTTAGAAGCATGAAGGCCTGGTGTAATAAGCATGGCCTTGAGTCCAGTAGGATCATCTCTTCCACTGCCAGCCAAGCTGTTGGGAAGCAGGCTTTGAAATTCTCTGAGCTGCAGTTAATTCCCCTGAGGAGTGAAGGTGTGGATCTTGCAAGATCATTCTTCGGACCAGAGATGACAGAAGCACACAGGGTGGACACCTAAGAAAAGGTCGGCGTCAGAGCAGCCTGACCACCAGGTTAATACAAGCACAGCCTTAGGACTTACACCTGACTAAAGGTCAAAACCTACCTTTTCCTTTTCCAATCAGATCTATGTAATGATGATGATCACATGGTTTGGGAGCCTAAGAAAGAAGCTCTGCTGTGGAACTGAATTGCCAAGGGGTGAGCTGGAGCCATAATCTATCTTTCAGCAGTGATGGTTCTCTGCAACATCAGCCCAAGGCCCCCATTTTATAATAAATATGTGAGTGCCCCTTTCCATTGCTGAAATCCATAATTAAAATCTATCTATAAGCACAATTTTCAAAGAATTAAAAATGCCCTATAATATAAAAAAAA
>RJWM01004085.1:0-105547 GCA_004363535.1 Dasyprocta punctata | reverse complement strand
AAGGAAGAGGAGAGTGGGAGGAGGGTTGAGGACCAGCCAGAGAAGGGGGTTATGATGAAGGGGGTGGCGAGGGCTTGTGTGAATCTGGAGGAGGAAGGATGGAAGGGACTTCATCAATAGGATCAGGGAGAGAAGGGGAGGATCCTGGTAGCAGTGTTGAGCACAATAGAGAGAACCTGTGGAGTGAGCCAAAAGGATTTGAGTCACTTTATAGGACTGGATAAGGTTGGGACATGTCCGGAGCTCAAAAAATGCCTGGACATAGGGAATTTCTCCCCACTTGCCATTAGGATAGCAGTAGTTATCTATATCCCTAATGGTACCATAATCAAAGGCAACTTTCTCTGGCCAGTGCTCAGCACTGTTGATAGGATACATAGGCCAAGAAATTTGGCAGAGGAAAATAAATTGTTTTGGTCTAATCACTTGTTTTAGGCCCAAAGGGCCCAGTTGGCATAAGAGGCATCCAAGAGAAGAATTTTTTTTTTTTTTTTTTTGGTAGGGAATGAGTATTTCCCACAATGAGCCAAATTATAGGTGAGCCAATAAAAATGGGTCATGGACCTGTGGTGGGTCATCATCAACCACAGGAGCACATTCGGGTAGAGATCCCAACAATTGTGTCCACTAGTCGTCACCAGGGGAGACAAAAGGGGAAGCCCCAAAGGGCAAGCGAGGTCTCAGAGGATGAGAAAGGGAGTGTCCCACTGTAGGCCTATGACTTAAGAGACAGGCAGCCTGAGTGAGAGTAGGCTCACCTGTGAGAACTTGTAGAGATAAGGCTGGGCTGGAGTTGGGCAGGTGGTGACTAGTAACTAGTAACAGCAGTGGTGGGCATTCCCCACAAGAGAGAAAACAAAGAGCAAAAGAGATAAAGTAGCTTGTAGAGTGGAGGGAGCTCAGACTGGGGGATAAACTGCAGGGTTTTTGTCTTGCCTTTGAGTTAATTCATAAATTTTGTGATAGTTAAACTGAGTCTGGGAAATTTTGTGGAGGCCTATCAGGATGCATTCCAACATTTGAGCTATATATTTAGGACCTTCTGCATTATGCTGATAATCCCACTGGGGATCTGCACTGGGAACAGCAGTTACTCCAATGGGATGATCACAGTCTAACTTCTGCTTTTTAGCTGCTGCCGCCTGTGCAGCCTGCCCAAGTTTCACCTTTTGTGCCAGAGAGTGGACATTAAAATAATATGGATATCCGTATAGGTCAAATCATAGGATTGAAAGACACATTTAAGTTGTTTGGTAGAGGTAAAGGAGTCATGCAAGAGGAGGTATGAGAAAGAGCTGAAATGGAAAAAGGGACATGTACCTGCTCATCTCTAAGTACAGTGGCACATAGTAACTTATACATTATATAAGTTTTTGTTTAAAAAATCAATTGACTGGTGACCTCATGTTGGTTTGACTTAAGCTTCCTATCACAAGTAGCTGGAATAAAAGAGAAAGGCAGATGTCTGGATCTGAAAGATGTCAGTCATCATAAACAATTGCAATTTTACATTTCAGAAGATTTGTATTTTTGAAGACATGAATACATGTAATATACCACAAGGTCAGCAGTAATGAATTGTCTTAGCCATATGAAACCTTTTTATCAGAGCATCTTTAAATCCTAAAACCTTATGTGAACATAGTAGAATAATAATATACATTATAGCTTTAGTTGGGGTGTCTTCAGTACGATAAGGGAGATCATTGGGGCCTCTGATCAATGAGTAAGAACTGGTAAAACGTTACCAAGCAGCCACTTTCTTATTCATCAGTTGAAGTCCTATCCAATAATCTCTCCTCACCTCAAGGAATTTCATTTAATTATCGGAATAATTTTAATTTTTTATGTAGATGACTTATTAAAAACCCATTTACAACCTTTAACATATCCTTTTTGAACAATGAGAGACTCTCAAGTCATGAGACATAAATGACAGTATATATTAAATTTACACAACAAAGTATAGCATCATGTTAACCTGCTGGCAACTCAGATAGATACATGCTTTTAGATGTATGACCCATATTAAATGTTGAATGAATGATTCAAAAAAGGGAAAGGAAAAAATTGTTGATGTCAAATAAAAAAACAGCTGTTCGTAGATATGACAAATACAAAAACATATATAGATGATCTGTATAGATGGGACATAGAAACATAAATAGCTTAACAGACAAACACCCTATCCAATCAGAGTTCACGCAAATATATTTGGCCAATTGAATTATAATTCTGTTATATTTTTTACATTTGTGAGTATAAATAGATTAGTGAGAACCTTTTACGGGTTAATCAACAGAGATCTCTTGAAATAAGAATCATAGAAATAAAACCTTATGTACCTGTGAAAGCAAAGACAGCTATTGGTGTAGGCTGGGAGGACTGAGAGAGGTTATGATGGGCAGATGGGAAAATGGCAATGGAGGGTAGAGGAGGAGCAGGAGGGAGAAAGGGTGATGGGGAGAAGATGGCAACAGAGAAAAGCAGGAAACCTCACCAGGACATGGTGTGGGGGGCTGGCAGTGTGGAGGGGGTCTAAAGAGCTTGGGCTGCCCCGCATGCCAGGAGGGAGGGACGTGTGCTTGATACTGTAGCAGAAAGTGTACTGCCCTCTGGTGGGCCTTGATGGTTATTGCAGGCTAGCCACAGGGATTGGCAATTTACTGAATTGGAAATGAGCCAACAGGTAAAAATGCTGAGTTGCAGTCCCTGAAGGAGTCGTCACCCCAGCGGGGTGTGTGGGGGAGAGAGAGAGGGAGCCCCACACCCAGGCCCAGCAGTCGTCACCGGTGGGATGGTGGGGTACCCCGGGAGGGCGGGGTGGGGGAGGGGCATCCCCACACAGCGCTGCATAGTTAGCTCACCTGCTCGGACCTGCGAGAACTCAAGGGGACGGTGGTGGATGGAGGCCTGCAACAGCAATGGCAGAGGCAGAGAGGAGAGGAAGAGGAGGGAAGGTCCGCAGGGGGAGGGGACTCGGGTGGGGGAGGGGGTAACCCCCGGGAGTCGCACGAACTTCCCCGCTCCAGGCGCCAGTTATGGCACCATCTGTCGGGTCTTTCATGGAGGGAGAGAGAGAGAGAGTGAGCGAGCGAGCAGAAGAGAAAAGGCCTTTATTGAGGGATGGGGAGGGCTGGCGAAGAGGGGCAGGCACCCTCTGGAAGCTTCAGGAAAGAACTGCGGACTTTATTTGGAATTTGACGGGGTGGAGTTAAAGGGGCGGGCGGAATGATGTTGTGACACCTGATTGGAGGCGCGTTTGCGTGTATGCAAAAAACTGGCAGGTTTGCAAGAAGAAGGAAAGGGGTCGCTTTCCGGTTCCGATGTGTGTCAGAGGCAGGCAGAATGTTGGAGCCGCTGAGCACTCCCTGGGAAGCTCTGCACCGCCTGAACTTGATACAGTTACAACCGAAAACGGTCTCCATATCCAACCTAATGCATCCCATGTGTCTCTTCCTACTATGTCACTGAAAAGAGAAAAAAAGGGAATGATTTAAAGTATGACTACTTGTCCTCCTTTTTATAAATGGGTCCATGTATTATTCTTATGCTTGGGAAGCTTACAATGGCCAACAGGGACGGAGGTTTGCCGTCCGCTAAGCATAGGCTTATGTTCTTAGCTCTGTCCTCGCCCAGGTGCTAAGAAAGAAGGTAGCAATTTCCCATCATCACTTTGTAAACTTGCAATCAGAGTCATGCCCTGTCCTAATACTCTTAAGTACCAAAATTTTACTTCATTTAGTTTATGGATGTCTGCATAGAAGATATGATATAAGTCCTTAGCAACAAAAAAAGTTAAATTGTAAAGGAGTATTAGTGGAAAGCTGCCAGGGAAATCCCATCCTCCCGAGGAAGTCTTGGGAAGATTGGAATATTAGGTGGAAGAAGTCCTAGGGAAGAGAAGGGCATGTCCAACTCTGACCAGCGCTAAAGCACAGGCATCAAAAATTGTTGGTCTCCAAGTGATTTTAATTAGCTCTTCCTCAAGTGTGTATCTGTTAAACTTCTTTTTGCAGCACAGAAGTTAATTCTACAATGGGGGAGGAGTTGTTTCTTTCTGTTGTTTTAGTTTATCTTGTTGGTGAAGAGAGAAAAACTATAAGCAATAAAACATTGGAACAGACAGAAAGCAGCACAGCTCTGATGAACCTGGAAAACAGGATTTAATGAATTGTTCTAACAAGAGAGCCTCACACAAAAGAACCAGTGCCAACCACTTCATTCTCTTCTCTCGCTCCACTCAAAATTCCCATGTCCAAGTGATGCCTTTTGACTGGCGTTGGGTCCTAGAGTTGTAGTCTGGCCTGGGGTGATTAGAGTCCTTCAGTGTCATGACCTGACCCCACAGGCAAAGCTGTTTGGCAGATTCCCTAGAAAATCTGTGTACTCTTATTAAAGAGAGGAAATGGATGTTGGGCAGGAAAAACAACTAGCAAATAAACAGGAAACAAAATAAAACAAGAACACTTGTCTACCAGTAGGAGCAGAAAAATAGGCTTTCAACATTCATTCCACAATTATTGATTGAGTGTTTGCGGAGTGCCTCACTCTCTGCTCGCATTAAGACAAGCTTTTCTTTCACACAGCTGCCTATCAATGAGGAATGCATTATGAAAAGAGACCCTTAGCTTTTAATGGTCATTTCACATTAAGACTAAATATCTATATCTGTGTTCACAGTGTTACTTTCCTCCAGTTAAAGATGTATCTTCTTCCATTTGAATTTCTTTTTTTAAAGCAAGTTCTCATTTTTAGACAATTAAAAATCACAGAGGCACTAGGCTTCCATTTCAACCTCAGCTTCAGTGTTGTTTTTATTTTCTTTTTTTATAGTTACTAATATAAGGTCCACAATATGTCAAAATGCACACATATCATGATAACATTGTGACAATGCTAGATTATCTACAAGCCAAAGTTTTCTGACCTTAGTTACTGTACTTTCTTTGCAGTAAATGAAAGGGCAGGCTAGATTATTGTGCTAGAAATGGAACTCATTCAAATTAAATTAAGCACAAAAGGCAAATTATTGGAAGACCACAAAGGTATCTCGTGGCAACTAAGGCCCAGAAACTAGCTAAGTGTCATGATGAACAGAGAATCTGAAAGGAAAATGCAAATTTCTACCTAGTGACAGTCAAGCATACTTCTCCCTTACCTTCTTTGGGTTTCAAATCAAATGACGCTTCAAGGACAGCTCCTCTTATTCTCTATTATAAAGTCCAAAGTAGTACCCTCTTCCTGCAGCAGTGCTATCTATCTATCATCCCTGCCTTATTTTTCTTCCAAACCACTTAGTGTCTGCAACAGTCATGATAGGTAAGGTTATGCTCAAAGAAATAAACTCAAATATCATAACAGCTTGTAACAACAAATTTCTCACTCGCACTATGTGTCTATCACAGCCCATTATACCTCTGTCTCATATACACACATAAAAGTATTTTTGCATATATGTGCACATAAAATGGAATTTATAGTTGGGGCATTTGTAACAGACTGGTGACTAAGACACAGTTTCTTAGGAATTGTCGCTCAGGGGAGAAGGTGAAGAAGAACCCAAGAACTGTTCATTTGTATACTCAGCCTCATTGGTGTCTCCAACCCATGGGATGAGAAAACCCAAGGTCAACCAAACATCTTCTGTGTTTCTACCACTAACTCCCCACTTCCCGAGTCCCTTCCTTACCCTGTGTGAGTGTATGAAATAGAGAAAATAGGAAGAGAACAGCAGGATACAGATACTGTGGAGAGCACAGGATTGGTGGTGAGGTATTTTCTTCTCTCACAGGGGTTTCTTCTTTAGAGTCAAATAGGCCTGTATTTGAGGTTTAGCAAAGGTGACTCTGGATGAACCACTCAAGAGATTGGTGGTGCCAGTGAAAAGAAGAAACTAGCAATCTTTCTGTTTGCTGGTTGAATCACTTGCTTGCTGGTCTGTCCCCAGGCTAATCTGAGTATAGGAGAGAGAACTGATAGACTATGTCAGGTGAAGTACTCCGAATAGTCTGCAAGTCAGTTATCTTAGTGAGGATGTGAATGTCAGCTGGTCATTTAGCCAGCAAGGAAGTTCCTTGCTTAAAGCCTTGTGTTGGCCCATCTTGGGTAGGCACGAGAAATTGAGTTTTTGTGGGAGGGAAAAAGGTAGAAGAGATGATTAGGTGAAAAAAAAAGAGATGATAAGGGGCTGAGGTTTCCATGTCAAGGACTCAGGGAAATGGGGAGTCTTTCGACGGCCCTCCAAAAAATCCACAGGTATATACTGATGAGAGTTGGGGTAGGTATGTCTGCTCCATGGAAGTACTAATGGCCAGTACTGCCTAATAAAATGATGAGTTAAAGACTCCAGAATTAAAACCCGTTGATCTTTCTTCTTTCTTCCTATCCTAACACACTGAAAGTGTTTCAACTTTCAAAAAGAGGAAGGAACATGGAACTTTGATTCAGATTAGAGTTTTGAACTGGATTTCCCAAAGTTGTAATGAAATGTTACAGAATCTACTCAAGATAATGTAAAATAACCAGAATGACGAACTTGCAGACCAGAATTGAAATTAGCAATTGGAAAAAAATGACATTGCTTTGCACAACAATGAGGTGCACATTTCTCATAGCGTGAAGTAAAATAACTGTCAGTTTTGTAGTCAGAAATCTGAAATCTTTCCCATTATTTATGAAGAATATTCTTCAGATGATTTCCCATAAATGGACATACCACAAGAAAATGTTCCGTGGTATGTTAAAACAAATCCTTGTATATACTACATCCCCATTCCTACATGCATAGGCTTTTCAAAGGTGTGGAAAGACCTATAATTAAATATCTATTAACTTCAGTTCAACCTTTCCCCAGTTTCCCTCAATTGACTATATATCTTCTTTTTACAGCATTCCTCTTACCATCTTGCAAAAACATTTCTTTACAAACATGATATACTTTAGGAAAAGAATTTATTATTTATGGTCTGGTAGATGGTTTTCCACCTTCTGGATAGTACCTACATTAACAGCCTTATATTCTCATGCACTGCCCAAATCTGAATGTTTTATTTTTCTGTTGACATATCCTTTATTTCTATGACTGTTTCCCCCCCTTTGACATTTTCATCGTCAATATTATTGATTTCTATTCAAACCATCTCTATTCTTTTAGCCCCATTTTAAGTGCTGCCTTCTACTTCTTAAAGACCTCACCAATCTAACTAAGAGTTGCTTCTCTATATACTCATAGCACTTTACAATGCTTTCACTTAATTTACTTAACACACACTACCTTTTCTTTTTACAATGCTATTTCTAAAAATATCAGCATAACTTTATACAGAGTGATTATTATGAATCAGACATTGTGCACAGTCATGGTGAAAAGACCACATAAGTGACATTATTATTTTCATCTTCCAGATTAGGAAATGGAAACTTACGAAGAATAAATAAGTTGATTAAGGCCTCACCACTAATAAATGCAGAGCCAGGACACCACTCAAGCTCTTTTAGAATCAAACCCTGCCCTGAAGCACTAGTTAATAATCACTGTGCCTCTTTGTGTGCGTGTCTTTCCTCTCCATTTGATTATCAGCCCTCAGAGGGCAAGGATCACGTTGAGTTCATCCTTACATACACTCTTTGTCTAACAAAGTATCTTCCGGACACTCAGTAAATATGCCGAGATTGAAATAAAAGCTGTGTGGGCTCTGGATTTTGAGAAAAGGGGAAGTATCTCCCTGAGAACCGTTTGTCAGTTATTTCAAGCTGTCGGATTCTTCGCAGTCCACCTGTCATTTTTTCCTTGTATCTCATTATGATGCATAACCTAAGTTCCTCTTAGTTATAACATCTAATGCAACATGACTAGCACAACATGAGCACGTAAGCCCTGGAGAACTAAAGAGCAAGAAGGTTGTTTTCCACACTGTGGATTTAAGGGAACTTATAAAGATATATGTTAAAGGTCAGCAGTGAACCTCTGAGTTAAAAGTCTTGCTGAGGAAGGGTCCATTCTTCCTCACAGTGCACTAAACCAACTGAGCTCCCCTGGAAATTGAGTTGAATAAGCCATGCGAGCAGCCTCATTTATTTTTTCAAGAAAATTGCCTTATTAATGTGCATTATGGAAATAGTGCTCCATGTCAGACCTAACAAGAAGAATTTGGACTGCACGTGCACGTGGAAAATTGCTGCCTATGCTTTTTATCCCAGCTGATCCCAGGAAATTTTCTGAAATTCATATTCAGGCTCTGCCTGCTTCTTCAACAATCTCTTCCTCTAAAAACAATCCCCTCTGAAATGAACCTCCCTTCCCAACATCCCAAATGGCAGCCCAGCATGGCAACCAGCTCAGCAGTTCAGTGACCCCAAATAAATGTTTCAAGGGAACTAGGACTTGAGGCTAGGAAGAAACAACCTAAAGCAGCAGCAGAGTCAGAAGAGTCATTCATTTTCATCACGTGGATTAGGAGTCCTTGGGAACCTGAGCTCAGATGTGGGTTCTGTTTCTAAGTAATTGTGTTACGTGGGGGATTAATACATATTCCATGAACTCTGCGATGTAAACAGTACAAAAGTTAATTGTAAAATTCTCCCTTTCCCTACTTAGATTTACTGTGATGGAAGATGAAGTATTATTGAAGTGTTTAGCAAAATGTATACCTAGCACAAAATTATTCTCAATAAATAATAGATTTAGTAACAATAATACAAGTTTGCACTAAAATTTGTGATTCTTACCATATTATTTGCAGAACATCTCCTTTGAAAAGAGGCAGGGAAGTTAGAAAAGGTGGAAGAATGAATATATAATGGCAGGGTTTTGTACAAGGAGGATACCACTGTGAGAAGGAGATGTGTTCTAACTCTGGAAAGGAATTCTTCTCAAGTTAAAGAGAACACACAATGACACCATACTTTTCTTACTTTCCTTCTCAGTGTCTAAGATTACAGTGGGTTGGAATTAAAGACTGATGTGATGTTAAAAAGTGAAGGAAATTTTTCTGCAACACAAAACTCATCTTCTAATTTTCATCTGTTTAGAGCAGGGTGACAGAAATAACCTTGCAACTGACAAAGACCTCAGGCTTTAAATTTTTATTCTTTCTTGGCAAATGTCCTTTGCTCATTTCTGAACAAGAAAGTGCTTCATCACAATCTTCTTCACAAGGCAATATCATAAGCATCTTTTAAATATCCCAGTGCTCAGTTTTATATATATTTATGTATGAGGTAAAAACATAGTGTGTGGTTAAATATTTTAAAGATTATTACAGTAAAAGACACAATGCTATTAGTCACCCTTAAAACACTGTTCCTGATTTCAAACACACTTGTCCCATCTTTCTTGCCGCTTTTTGAAGCAGCTCAGGAAATCCTTTCACATGTCTCCAGTTGCATTATTATAGCTGCCTCAGTGACCTTAATAGCTTCGAAATATTTACCTTTCGTGGTCACTTTGAGGAAGAGCCAGAAGTCACATGATGCCCAATCTGGTGAATAAAGTGGGTGAAAATGCATTACAATGTTTTGCAAGTCTGCCTTCTGTTGAATGACATGCAGCAGCAGCAGAGCAGCATTGACTGTATCTTTGGTCATGCTGCAAAAAGATATGAGAAGACTTCCAGAACAGAAAGTGGCATCAACATTGAAATAAGTGTGTTCAAATCCAGGGAGAGGGGCCAGGGATACAACTCGGGGACACATGTGCCTCCTGGCCGGCACAAGGTCCTGAGTTCAATTCTTGGGAAAAAAAAAAGTTCAGAGAATATTTTGAGGGGGATTACTGACAAAGTGTCTCATTCTGTAACAAATTTTTAAAAGAAAGAAATTAAACATTCATTGTAGGTATAAGCATTGTCTTCCTTCTTGACAGCCTAGATTCTCTGTATCTTTTTGTTGTTTTTGCTGTTGTGCCCTGACGTTGTGATAATCTTCACAACAGTGGTAATTTATTATTCCTTATTGCCTACCCATATTTGAAACTTACAGTTAAGCATGAAGAGAAATATAAAAATAACTTCAAATTCTTCATACTGAACTGTTAGACTTACCCTGTTTCCTCACTTTCTAATCAGTTTGTTGCTGAAAAATGACAAGAAAATAAGTGAATAACAGTATGCAATGTGCCGATTATTGTTACTCTCCTATTGGCTTGTTGTGAAATTGTTTTACATTAATTTCTTACTTTTCTTCTGTTTAAAATAAAAAAAAAAGTAAAATGAGATGAAATTAAGTGACCAGACAACATGAACTAGGTGATCTAAGGTTAAAAAAAATAAGAAAATAGAAAACCAGAAGAAGAATAAAAAGAAAAGGATGGAGGAGCAAAGATTTGAGAGAGGAAAAGAAACTTTAGAAAAAACTTATGAAATATAAAAGAGAAAGATATCAAGAAAATGGGAAAATTCATTGGAAAAGATAATTGCACTGAATAAATTTCTTTCCAAATTTACATGTCTAGCAGTAAAGAACCTTCATGTAGTGCTCGGAGCAAGTTTCTTAAGACCCCTTTCCTCAAAGATTTTACTTTCACTTATTCAGTGAATCTAACAAAATAAGGATGCTTTTGAGCTATTGATTGGTGCAAATGTGGCTTAATAGCAGAATCATTACTTTTTTAATCTTAGAACTGTCAGCCCCTACTATTTTCAAGTAAACTTGAAGCTGTTCAATTACAGGCTGCCATTACTAATTGTTTTTAAATTTTGTGGCACATATGTAGTTGAGGTAGTTTTGTTCTTCAGTGATATATTTTTTTCTCCCCTAAGGTCCTAGTCTTCAGAACTTTATCTGCTCAGGCTTTTGGGCCTCTATTTTTGAATGTCTTCATGCTGAAATAGGAAAATCTGAACTTAGTTGATTGCTTGGAAAACCGCGCTCTCATTGACTCCTGAATAAAATATAATTTGGGTCACCATCCCTGTTTGCTACACAGCATTAAAATGATGCATTTCTGTAGACTTACATGGGCTGGTATCCCTCTCTGTCCTACGGTTCTTTACTGGAATTGAGCAGAAAAGGTCAAATGGGGGGTAATATGTCAAAAGGCTGTAATTAAGATTTAGAAAGATTAATACCAATGGTATTTAACGAAATTGGCTTTTAGAGAAATGCTCATCTATTACTTTGATATTTAACATTTTTTTTTCTTATTAAAATGTTAGTGCTGAATGAAGGCATACAATCAGTGGCAGAGATATAAGTTTATACAGCCTTTAATAAAAGGGGTCACAACTAATAAACAATCAGAGAATTTTGTAGTAGTCTGATAACTTTATTTCACTTTTGTTTTATACCATGAGAACTTGCAATTTTTTTTTCATTGCAGTAAAAAGCAAATTGACGTAGCTGTATCACTTTATTGCACTAATGTAGTTTTTTAAAAAATGTGTTTCAGATGTTTATAACAATCTCATATTCATATTGAAAATAAGTATCAATTTTTTTTTTAATGGACAGGGATAAATTCTGTCTCTGAGGGGAATACTATGGTTAAGTCCAGGATATCGCATTGAAAAAACACTCGTTAGTCTAAAGTAGATGCTGATGCCTTTTGGTGTTTTGAAGAAGAGTCTGTTTGAAATTGTAAGGAAATTTCCATTTCAAAAATAGCTACTGAACTATCACAATGACTGCTTTGCATATATTTTTGGTCACAAAAATACCATTGTTATTTTTTACGATGACTATGCAAATGAGATGTTGATAGGATTAAGTTCTGTCACCTTCTGAGACAGTCTTAGGCTTGCATATTGAAGTTTTCCTTTTCCTCCCACCATTTCCTTTCCATTTAATTAAAGCTCTCAGCTCCTTTGGCTTTCCATTCTGCATGAGATTTCCCTTTCTATTCTCTTTTTGGCTTTTTCTTCAGTGATTTTTCTTTGACTCCAGCTTGTCCCTCTTTATATTTGTTGCCTGCTGTGATTTATTTGATCCGATGGCGTCTTCTATTTTAAGTTTGGAAAATTCTGTTTCTCCAACTGTATATTTAAGACACAAGTAAAATTCAGCAATTTATCATCATAGACTTTTTTTTTAACTAATTATTTTTCCATTACATTTGCTACATGCATCGATTTGTTTGTAGATGAAAACTGAAATATGCATTTCAGGAAGCTCATGATGGTATGAAATGTGTATATTAAAGCTACAGTGATTGACAGGATTTAGAAACATTGAGATGGTATAGCAACTCTGGGAACTGTTTTACACACACACACACACACACACACACACACACAAACCACCCATTAATCAGCGTTTAGGTTCTAAAATTGCTCCATACTATGTTCCATTCTTGTAAATTGCCAGCACATTTTTAAAGTCTTGCGTAAATAGTCTTTAAAAACAAAAAGAATTGGTTGTTTTTGTGTTTCTTTAAAAAAATGAGTTTGAGTTTAAATGGAATGGGGTAAACTTATGGGAAAAAAGGACAACCCATGTCCATCCATCTTACCATACTACCGTACTTCATTCATGCATGACAGACTGAGTAGTCTTTATACACATGTGCATAAGCATGCACACATGTGTTACTATAATCCACACAAATTAAATAGTTTTTTATTTTAAAAACTATTTCTTCTATTTTTGTAACCATAGTTTTATCTGAGTTAGTAGAGGAATTATTATTAAAATGTTTCCTCAAATTATTATTAAAATTATTATTATTAAAATGTTTCCTCAAATTTAAATATTACATGAAAACATATTTTAAGTTGAAGTTTCCTTGATCTTTAATAATTGCTTCATACACATTCATTGTTCTATATTCATTCTTTGGAGATAGATTTGGTCAAAACCTTGAAAATTAGTTTGTATTGAACTTTTATTCTACTCCAAAAGATACAAGTTATCTGCATACTGTTTTAAACATTAAAACATCTATATATATCATACTAATATTAAAATGTTTGTGTCTAACTAGGAGAAATGTGACCAATGGAGACAGTTATTATTAAACCAAAGAATGAATAGGGATGCTTGTAAAAAATTGCCAACTCTATTGAATGTTTATTATGAAAGTTAAAAAATTGTGAACATTCATTTTCAAATAACTTTTTTTCCCAAACTTTGAATATGTATGGGCTGTCAGATGATCTTCTGCTTATGCAAAGTAGAATACAGATAGATTAACAAGGGTATTCTTAATACCCAAGACTTTTAACTTCAAAATACAGAACCGTTATGTTGTCTCATCTACAATTTCCTTGGAATTTGTAGACTCGACTACTTGATTTATTTTATTTTTTTAGTTGTACCTGTGGAGAAAACAAAAGTTTAATTTCATATTTAATTCTCCTTAGAGACTCATATATTAAGTTATGGGAAAAGTATAATTTCAAAACATTGATGTACAATGAAAGAATGCTTTAAAAATAGAGCTTAACCAAAAGAGCTGTTTTGAAGATTGCTAAACTATAGTAAAATCTGCAAACCACATGTGTTATTTCCTTCTTCTCTCCCTCTTTTTCTTTCTTCTCTCGTTCTGTTTCTCATTTTTTCTTCTTCCTTGTTACTCCTCCTTCTCTCTGTAATTTTTAAAATATGCATAAAACACAGAGCAATGGTTTCATGTGAAGCAGGGGAAGTAGGGAATTTGAACTGAAGTAAGAATGTTTCTGATTTGAAGTTGAGCTCATAAGTGATTCATTTTTGAATGATGTGAACAATCAGGTCACAGTATAGTATATGTAACATATCACTTTTTAATCAAAGTGCATATATTTGTAAGTAGAACTATGGGTTGTGTGTCTGTGTGCACAAGTGTGTGTATGTGTGTCTACAAAGGATTAGAAGAGACCAAGAAAAAATGTTCATGTAAATTCTTTATGGTAGATTATATTGTTGTTTTTCTCTGTGCTTTTGTTTGACAAAATTTCTGTAGTGAATATGGCATAAATTTTATGAAAGGAGGGAAGGAAGTAAGGAAAAGGAAAGGGAAGAAGAAAAGAAGGGGTGGGAAAGGAAGGGAAAGAGAAGGAAGAGAGGGAGAGAGAAAATAAAGGAGAAAAGGAAAGAACAGAGACGGATGAAGAAAATTTTTGTGACTAAATAGAACTGCCTTTGTGAAACTGACGAGGTCCCTCACTGTTGACTTCCATGCTCATCAACTGTCTTTTTTTTCTGTAAATTTTTGTAAACTACCTGGTATGTTTCATAATGTAATTATATATGTTCTAAAAGGTAAGTAATTGCACAAATCTACCAAAGGAGGGAATAATTAAGTATAAGCTGTGTGTATGTGTATGTGTGTGTTTGTGTGTGTGTGTGTGCATGTCTGTGTAAACAACTATAAGGGTGAGTAGGTAAACCTCAATGACATCTTTTTCTCTTTTATTTTTTTATTTTTTAATTTTTTTTCAGAGCAGAATATATTTATTGAGAGAAAGAAAGCTTCTGTCTGAGGGACAGAAGGGGTCCCAGATGGGTTGCCGAAGACTCTGTCTTTTCTAGTGACTTTTATAGAGTAAAACCCTGATGGGGAAAACTGGGAAATTGCAAGGCAGATGGGCTTGAGGTGGGACAGAACTGTGGTCAACTGATAAGATTAATTGTTTAGGTTAAATTGGCCAAATCAAAGGCAAATGGGGAAGCGAGTCACGTAGTAAGTGAGCATTCTTACAGATTAGGGGATTGGGATGGTAATTCCTGGCTTCTCAAGATGATTCACCCCTAATCCCTAATGCTTATACTTAGGGTGTGGTTGCATATGTTTTGCCTTCTGTCTTGAGATCTGGCCCATTCAACAGGTGTGTGTCTCTTCCACGGTCACAAGATATCTGGTCCTCTGTACCGGTTCCTTTGAGGGCCTAGCCCTGTCTGACTCCCTATGATATTTCTAACTAACTCAGTTGCCTGTAACATTCCCCGCTCTGAAGGAGTAACCTGAACTGCTGTGAGGGGCAATGGGCGATGACCGATCTGGCTTCTTCAGGCTGAAGGGGGTCATAGTTGTGGATCGGCAGTCAGGTATACTTCTACAGAGATTCTACCTAGAGTCCCTCGATAGACACCAGGCATTAATGTGGTTAAATTTAATATTAACTATAGTCTGCTTTCTTGAATTTGCTTAATAACTCTCAGTAGCAAATAGATAACAGGTGTAGAACCATGGTCTGACTATATAGGAAGATAACAGAAGATCAACTGTTAGCTCAAGACTATTCAGGACTCAGGGAGTAAACATTCATAACTCAGAGAAAATCATCTAAAAGAGTTCCCTAGCTCATTCTTGGGAGTAGAGGCCATGCACTTACAAAGAGTGCTTGGCTCATAAGAAACTTAACAGTGAATATTAACCTTTACATTGTTAATAAAATTGCAGTTTATCTAAACAGATTCTTTCTAATCTATTAGAATCTTATGAGCATTATCACATGATTTTAGATGCATGAGTAATGCACATATTACTATTATACACTAAAAAAAGACCCAGTTCACATTTACGTAGAGGCAGTCATTTGCAACATAAGTATTTCAGAAGAGACAAGCCTTTCACTGTTCAAGTTTGTCCTGTCTCAGGCCATGGTGTCTGGATTGTCCATACAAAGCTCATTTTTTTTGAAATTGTAACATATATCTAGATTACCTGCATTGGAATCATCTGAAGTACTTGTAACTAAATGAATCTTGGAACACATCTCAAATCTATTATTTACACTGATGTTTGTAAAAATTGGACAATGATATTATTCTCAAGTTCAGGTTCTGAAATCAAATCTTTGCAAAATTTTAAAGTACAGATTCTTTTTGCGGTGACCCAGATCCTTCCTCTTAAGATCTTGAAAAACAAAACCTAAAAATCTCTATCCTGAGAAGTTTTGCACTTGCAAATGACAAATGGGCTGGGACGGTTAAATCAAACCTGGAAAAAGAAATAAAATTAGATTAGTTCATCAGCAGAATTAAATAGAAATTTATTTTTTCCTTTCTGAGCTCCTTTTTTGAAGTCAAACATGCATGCAGCAAAGTACACAAAGTATACAGATTGATGAATTTTCATAAATCTAACATATGGGCACAAACAGCAATGGGGTCCAGGATCAGAGCATTCCTACCACCCCGGAAACACAGATGTCTCCCTTCCTTTCCTTACCCTCCCCTGCTCACTCTCTTGACATCATACTCTGTTTTTGCATTTTGACATCATATAAATTTAACTAAATGGAATGAACTGTTATATAATTGACTTATTTCACTTGACATTATGTTGGATTCATCATGTTGTTGATATAATAGCTCTCCAATTATTGAAGAATGATATCTCTTAGAGTAATGATGCCACAATTTATTTCCCCATGGGTGAGCATGCTTGGACGTTTTAGTAGCTTCCCATTTCAGACTATTACAGATAATGCTACTATTAACATTGTCTTAGGTAAACACATGTCT
Organism: Dasyprocta punctata; assembly: GCA_004363535.1. Taxonomy (NCBI): domain Eukaryota; kingdom Metazoa; phylum Chordata; class Mammalia; order Rodentia; family Dasyproctidae; genus Dasyprocta; species Dasyprocta punctata. Next base: position 89,161 of record RJWM01004085.1, on the reverse strand, counting down.
TTCAGCAAACATATACACAGGGACAGAATTGTCCCTGTTTGTTCCTAGATTGCAGGATCGTTATGGTTTGAGTCTAGATGTACCCCCAAGGCCTCATGCAATCATGGGGCTTTCTAGAGGTGGCTGAATCTAGAGTGTATGATGCTGAGATTAAGGGTGTATGATAATTAAATCACTCCACTGACTGGTTTTGCATAGTTCTGCTAGAAAGTATGAGAGTGCTGCATTCAGCTTAGGGTAGGTAGCCTGTATGCAGTATAAAGGAGAGCAATAGTCTTGTCTCCCTTCCCTTGCGTGCTGCTTTTCCTGTCTTCCACCACAATGAACTGTTGCTCCTCTACCACGTACCACCCTGCCCTGGATCCAACCAATTATAGAACAAAACTTCCACACTCTTTGAGCTAAATAAACCTTTCCTGCTTTAACTTTGTCTCAGCAACAAGAGAAAAGTAACTAAGACAATGATGCTCATGGAATCAGCAGGTGGTTAGTTTACCAAAGCATTTGCACCTGATTTCTCTCTAGTGCTTTGTGGTGTTCTATTTCCTAGCCATTTTTTACTGTTTTCATTTTGACCATCCTGGTAGATGTGTAAGTATTCTATAGTAGTTTTAATTTGCATTTCACATGGGAAATTGCTGCTGATCGATTGTTTTAAATGTCTCTTTCCTAGACTTCAGCTTCTGAGGTCGTGATTTTGCAGACCTGAATTGGGTCTTGAAACAACATATTTTAAGCTCTTCTAAAGTGATATTGATGCCCATTTAGTCATTTGAACCACTGGCCTGAGATTCTGGGTTTTGAGACAGTGAAAGGCATAGGTTTCTCAATGGATTCATTCAGTACAATCCCACTGGGCTGTGAACATAAGCAACTAGGTTAGTAAGTGTCATAATAATTTTCTCATAGCTGGGACATGATACTCAACACCCACAATTTAAAGCAGGATGGGTTGATTTTTATTCACATTTTCAGTCCATGATAGGTCAGCTCCAAGGCAGAAAGGGCATGGAGTGAAGTCCTGGGTAGAGAAAAGCTGTTCGCTGCATGGCGGCCAGGAAACAGAAAAAGAAGGATCCCGAGAGGGTGTCATATCTTTCAGGTCAGGCCTCTAGCAACCCACCTCTGTGACAGGCTCCACCTGCCTGCAGCACACTCAGAGGCAGAACTCAGCAATGGATGCATCCCCACTGGAATGTAGTGCTCACAGGATCCACTCACGCTCCAGAAGCCCTGCCTCGGGGTGCATGAGAATATGGGGGGACAGTCTGGATACAAACTATAGCAATAAGAGAAGGTTTTTTGTTTTTTGTTTTTCATTTGTGTCAACCACTGTAATAGGCTGAGATTTTTAGAAGTTCTATTAAGATAGCCAACTGGAAAGATTCGTGCCCAAAATATACATGTACATTTCAGTATTTCCCAGACAATTTAAAATGTGGCATAGAGCTCTGAGTACAATACCATGTTTCACAACCTGAAATCTGATAACATAAGTTTATGAATTATTACAATTGCCTTACACCTAGGAGGTGGTGTCAGGCTGCCTAGGATTCACCAAGATAAAATAGGCAAAGGAAAGTGAAGGACCACACATCCAGACTTTGTACAATTTACATGGTATTTGCATTTGATAACAAACTAGTATGGTTTAAGTAGTCATATTGTTTTCTTTCTTTTTTTTTTTTTACTGTTTCGAGAAAGAGTCTCTCTGGGTAGACCAGGCTGGTCTTGAACTCACTATGTAGTCCAGGCTGGGCTGAAACTCATGGCAATCATCCTGCCTCAGTTCTTGAGTGCTAAGGTTACAGGTATCCACTATTAGGTCCAACAAATGATTCCATTCTAAGTTTAGACAGCAGAAAATACTGCTGAAATTCTGAATGGGGAAAGGATAATATTAGATTTTGGTTTTAGAGCTCATGGAAGCAATGTTAGTAATACCAAATTATTTTTATATATGTTGTTATCTAATTGTGCTTTACCTGACAAAAGATTAATGGTAAACCTCACCCAGCAAAAATAGGAGGGAATGGAAATTACTTTCAGTTCTTCATTTGTGTGGGTCTTTGATGCAAGCTAAATAACATCAGTGAGCTTTATTGGGGATATTTACTTCAGCTTAGGTTTAAGGCATTAAATGTGTGTATTTTCTCTATTAAGGCCCACCATGCTTGTATGAGTATAATAGAACAGTCGAGTTTGGCGCCATCCATCTTTCATTATGGATTGCTGAAATGATGCTAGCGAGTATATTTATAAGTAGTGTGTACTAGTACTGCCAAATATTGACTATGCTTGCTAACTCCATCACATAAAACTTCTGACGACTACCTAAGTAAAGTTCAGTTGAAGATAAAATATTGCAAAATAAATGCCAAAAATGGAAACCATTTTTCAAAACACTAAATTAGGAAGTTAAGGAATCAGGGCAATTAATCAATATTTCAAAATGATGAATATATTTTACAAAACACCATTTAAAAGGAAAGCTCAAAAGGGAGGTTTTTCGGTATACTTAAAACACAATGATTATTTTAGGCTTCTGTGGCAGATTTCAGATGAGGCTTTAGCAAAACACTTTACCTGAAATTTCGGCTACAATTATAGTCTTTATCTGAGTGATCTGAAAAAATATAAATCAATTAGTGCTTGATGGGAATAATTATATTTGTCATTTATTGAAAACCTGTGTTCCAGATGCTTTACCGACATTTATTCAATTCTTTTTCCAAGCCTATATCAGTATTATTATCCTAACTTCAAAAATAGTTAAATTTTTGGAGTTAGTCATTCCACAACATTTTTTTATCCCAATTATTTCCTGAAAAACAGCAGAGTAAAATCTCTTAAGCTTAGGAACTTTCATAGCTGCAGAGTGATTAAAGTAGGGAAAAGACTATAAAAATACAAAAAGAAAAAAGAAAAATGTGTCATAGTGAAAAAGGAGATGGGAGAGGGAATTCATGGTTGTGTGGCAAAAGATAGGAGGCAAAGAAGGAGGTAAGAAGAGGGAAGCAAAGGGACCAGTGTTTGAAGGTAGATATCTAAGTGCAGGTAAACTTGGCATATCTAAAAATGCTGCATGGAAATGTACAAAACACAAGACAGTGTGACAAGAGGTTAATTAAAAATTATACAGACAAATACAAAATATTTAGAGCCTAGAAGTCAGTAGTGACATTACCTATATGTTGATAACTCCAATATTCTATCTCCAGCCCAGCCTGACCCTTAGACTTACACATCCAAGTTCATTCTTAATGGTTTGATTTGTGTGCTGCCTATAATTATACACCTTTAATATGCTCATTTATCCATAGATATCATAGTATTTTAGTTAAAATGAATAACTTGTTTTGATTCCAATCATATTCCAATACAGAAGATTGAATTTCTGGACTTGCCAAAGGACAGGGACTGAACTTATAAATAAATAACTCTAAAATTTGCTACGAGTAACAGCTTGGGAAAATGTTAAGGAATGTAGTGGTTTCCTCATGAAAACAGCAAAACATTCAGTGTCTTGTAGAGCCAGTGCCGAGGCTACAGGGGGAAAATATACCAATTTCTAGGCTTCCAGGTGCTTATGTTTGAGTTCAAAGAACAGAGGAACAAATACAATGAATGGAAAGTACATTGATAAGTGCTACAAAGGAAGAAAAGCAAGAAATATCAAGCATATAATAATTACTGCATTACAGAGAAGACATTGGAAGTTAACTGTCGTCTGAAAAGACTTCATGAAGATGGATGATTGAATCGAAGAACAAAATAAAAAATCATTGACTGTTCATATGATACCTTTTGATCAGATTATATTTTTAGATGAGAAAGACAAAACAGAGTTTATCATGATCCACTACATTTTGCTCACTTTCGTGCCTTTGGCTTTAACAAGCTGCACTGGGCCACCTCCACAGCGTGTGCTTCCGTGCTACAGACCACAGTGGGCCAAGTACCAATACATTAATTTTAAAATTGTATTTATTTCCTTAATTGCCAGAAGTCACAAGATTACCACTAATTTAGATATTAAAGCCACTGGTGTCGTATTATTTTTCCTTTTCTACTAATCATCCATGTATTTTTAATTGATAATTAGTCAACTTGTATTATTTAGAAGTTTGTAATTACCAAACAGCTTGTAGTTATCATTTAGTTATTCCTAACAGCATTCCATGAAGTTATGGGGGAGCCTTGTCTTGCATTCTATCTAGAAAATATTAAATTTCTCCCATATTCTTACCCATTTTCAAAAAAATATATTTAACTGTATCTCTCCCTTTATGTTTTATACTGAACAGTTCAGTACTTGAATGTACAAATCTCATCACTACATAAATATTGGGTTTTGTCTTGATTTCTGCTTGGAGAATTTTTTAAATATTGAAAATACGGTATTTATATTCATGAAATTCAAGATTTAAATACCATAATTATACATGCTTGTTCCATGAGACGAGACTTTAGAAAAATACAAATCATCATGTTGTTTAATTTTTGTTTTCATTCTTGTAACATTTCATAATATATTATTATTTAGCTTCCTTTAAAAAAAAAAAAAAAACTATGCCATAAAGTGAAATCAGCTGACATACTTCAAGTTCAGGTGTAATGATTCTAGTAACTTTGAAATTAAGGTTATTAGAAACTCATTTTGTGTTACCTTGGAATCATGTTTCAGTGAGTTCTTATGATTTAGAATCAGCTCACATGAGTCACTGTTACCAGGTCTGCCTGACCCATTGTCTGTGTCACTTCTAGGCCTCAGTGTTGCCTTGGGCACAGAGGGGTGGAATAGATTAGTTAAGGCAAAGGATCGCCATAAAAGACGCACATGCCTTCCCAATTAGAGTTCTTTATATGCTTTCAACGGCAAAACTTTCCAGGAATACAGGAAGACCTTTTCGTTAATATTATGTTACATATGCAGAATATATCTTAGTAAACAAGCCCATGATAAGACTGTCACTTGCAGTATAAGCAGATACTACAGTGACATTATTGAGATGATCAGTCTGCGAAAGCCACTGCTCTACACACACAAATCTAGGTGGCTATTGCTGACAAAGAAAAGGTTTCATAGCAGACCCTACCAATTCATTGTATTATTAAGTCTTCATTGTTTGCCCAGTCCTGTAAAGCTTTCTTCATAATCAGCCTCTTCTGTCGTTTAGCAGCCTTGTTTTGTGTGTTGGCAGCAGAACTCAAGGGAATCGGCCTATCTGGGGAAGAGAAGAAAGGAAGCCACCCAAAGGCCCTTTTTTGCCTTTGCAAACTCATGGTTTCCAAGCAGTTTTCTGGTGTTTGGAAACACTGTGTAGGAACTGGGGGAAGAGGCAGCTGTGCTTTGGCCCACATGAGGTAATTTGCAGACACATTTTAATTGCCTTTTAGGGAGCATGAAGGAGTTCCAAATAGTCTAATGAGTTCCAGCAAACACCTGTGAAATGCTTTTAGACGGCCATGTAATACTGAAATTAAGAATGTAATGCAGCAATTGGAAGCATGGTTTTTTTTTTTTCCTCCACTGAAAAGGATAGAGAGAGATGTTTAAAGCCCCCTTATCTGTAGTAGGTTTTCCATTCACCAAGTGAGACTTTGTCTTTTAACTCTTGGGCTCATAAATACACTCAGTAATATTTGATAGAAACTTCATGTCAAACTTTATGTTAAAAAAAATGGAGATTTTTTTCTCAGTAAATTAAAATGAGAAAGAGATCAGATATTTATAAGCCTATAGCTATAACCTTGTAAGTTAATAAGCAGTATTAAATGGGCAGATCTGAAACTGAAAAAAATCCTAATCATATGATGAAAAGTAGAGATTGTAAAAGATGTGTTTTCTCTTCCTTGCTTCTGCCCGTGTTTCCATTCTTTCTTTCTTTGCTGCTTTTCGGACTGCTTGCCTGCCTTCTTCCTCCCTCCCTCCCTCCTTTCTCCCACTTCTCTTCCCCTCCCTTCCTCCTTCCCTTCCTCCTTTCCCTCCCCTCCTTACTTTCTTCCTTCCCGCCTCTCTTCTTTGTTTCCTTCCATCCTTCCAGGGGTCCTTGTCAATTCAAATAAAAATACTGTAGAGATGAATGGCACCCTATTTTATGCAGTTGGGAATAACTTATCTGCAATAAAAGGGTGATTAGTATAATAGACTCAAAGAAAAGACACAATTTCAAGTAGTATGTCCTTACTCCCCTTGGTGTGTGTGTGTTTGTGGGTTTACCTAACCGCATTACTCTGTCTTCTGGGAAATCTCTTCTATCTTTGAAATCTGTGTGCATTTTTCCAAAATACATTATACTTTTGATATATTTGCTAGATAATATTACATATATACAGTAACCAAAAAAATTAAATATCTAAAATGAAGTCATACAGCAATTCTTCTTCTTTGGGGCTCTTTTTTATTATTATAATTGTAGGCTATATCAATAATAATGTGTGAAGCAATAATTCTTTCGTTGGGTATATCCATGATAATACACGACACTCTAATTTATTGCAACTGAATAATGTGCTACCGCGAGGCTAGTTGTAAGTTTTTCCTGTGGTAGACATTTTTACTTTTTCACTATTATAGGTAATGCTTATATCATCCATACCTATAAAAAGTGTTTCTTTAGCTTATTTGGGGTGAAATTTCTAGGCAGCAAATTATATGCATCTTCAACTTCAGTATATTTTGCTGTATTTCTTTCCAAAGTGATTCTATACCAATTTAGTTTACTACAAATAGTGGGTAAAACTTCCTATTGATCCTAATCCTATTGAGATAGATATTGCCAATTCTTGGAATCATCAATTATTTTCAATTTTGTCTTTATGAGACTAGGAAATCCTAATTTGATTTATTTTGTATGTATGAGAACTAATAAGTTTCTGAGTAAGTTTTTGCATCTTTTCATATATGTATTTATAAGTTACATACATGTCTGTAAATTATCTTTGTTAATATTCTTTTAGCATTTTGTAGTTTCTTTACATTTTCAATGAATTTTTAGGAGTCTTTATTTGGGACACAAAAAATTTTAGTTATGCACATTATAAATACAATCTCTATAGTTCGTTTTTTTTCTATGATTACTTTTGATACACACAGGATTTAAAATTGATTTATGGTTTATCTGTTAATGTCTTAGTGTAGAAAGAATTTTGTACTCTGAAAAGTAATAGTGAAAAACTTTCACCATTTCTTATAAAAGCAATCAAGATTTTTTTGGGGGGTATTTTAAAAATTTAATCTATTTGGAGTTTTTCAGTATGTTTGTTGTGACATAAGTATCTATGACTTTCCTATAGGGTTAATCCATCCTATTTATCTGGGAATACCTCTGCTATATCCTAAATTTCCTTAGGTGCATTCTTTTAGAGAACTTTCTAACACAAGACTTCAATGGTCACAGTAGCTATTTGCACTTCAATTTAATTAGGTTTAAGTCAAATAAAACATTCAGTATCTTAGTCACACTAGCAACAGTGCAAGTACTCGATAGCCATGTCACTAAGTCACTACTTTATTGAGTAGCACAGGCGTAGAACATTTCCCTCATCACAGGAAGACCCGGGGTGCTTAGTCTTACTAGAGAAGTAGGTGACCACCATTAATTCAACTCTATCTACTCCTGACTGTCGCTGCTTCCATTCCTCAGTATCTTAATTAGCACTGTGTTTCAATTACTTTAATATCCTGTAGGGCAAATCCTTTTATCCTTAATTTTCAGAGGTGTCTTCTTTATTCTTGGATTTTGTTCCTCTAAATAATTTAAGCCATTGTATTTAAGGAATTTGGTTGGAATTTCAGTGAGTTTATACAAAATTTAAGAATAATTTATGTATTTTACAGGATTCCCAATCTATGGACTGTGTGTTCCTTTTCATTAATTTAGGGTTTCTTTTACAAACATCTTATCATTTTCTCTGTAAATGAGTGGATTTTTGGTAGCTTTAATCACAAGTTCCTTAAAGTATTTGTTACCATTGCAATCCATTTTTTTTAAAAATTTTGACTCTTTATGGCTAGTGTGTAAGAAAGTATTTGATTTTTACGTATAGATCTGATTCAACAGCCTCATTGAACTCTTATTAAATCTCTCTCCTTTCTCTGTTAATTTTTTTTAGATTTTCAATATAGGCAATCTGAGTGTTTGTGAAGATCAATTTTGCATCTTCCATTGTAATTTTTATAATAATCTTTTTGTTTCCTCATTTTTACTTTAGTAAGATTTCTAGTACCATGTATACTAGATTATATTGGAAATGATATTTTAAGTTGCGATGTAAATTTTTTAGTAGATAAATTTTTATTAGATTCAGAATTTTTCCTTTTCACATTGTCCTGCAGTTCTTAAATTATGTATGCCTACTAAAGTCTTCCCAATTTTAATATTTATGTTTTTATTATGTCACTTAATATGCTAATCTAAATAGCATGTGCTTTGATATTGTATAATTTCAGACATACCTGAAAAATATAAAATGTGGTCATGAATAATATTATACTGGTGGATTGGTTTTACTAACACTTCATTTGAAGGTCTATTTATGCCTAAAAAAATACTTGATCTACATTTATCCTTTATAAAACCACCCTTTTGTGTGCTGTTTTTAAGTCATTTACTTGATATGTGACAGACTTTGAGAACACTGTGTCTTTGTCATTTCCTGGAAGGACTTCTGTTCCAATTGCTAACTGACCTTGGGTGTTGTTAGAAATAGTTACCTGGGCAATGACGGATTTTTCTGAGTATGTTTATAATTTGATAGTGAAATACCTTTAATAGTTAAAAGCCTTATGATGTATTCTTTATCCATTTTTCAATAAGCTAAATTATTATAGAAATTTTTTCCTATTTTTTGTTTCATTTTATGCTATATTATTTGTTTTCCCTAAAATAAATATCTTAATATGATTTGTTTTACCTTTTGTTTATTTATTTTACTGGCTTTGTCAGAAGGGTGTTTATCTTATTAGTCTTTATAAAGTATCAGCTTTTACTTTAGTTGATCATTTATTTTATCTTTTGTGAATCTCTTTCTAATTGTTTTATTTAGTTTTGGATTTATTCTTTTGTTTTTATTTTTTTCTAATTTCTCCTTTTAGGAAAATGCTTATTGTTTTACAGTCTTCTTTTTAATGTAAACATTAAGCTTCTGTTTTTTTAATGATTTCTGCTTGACTTCATTCCATAATCCTTACACTATCATTCACTTCTAAGTATATTATAATTCTGTTTTGATTTGTCACACCCTCCAAGATACATTTAGTATTATATGTTGAATTTTCCAAATGTTTTTAAAGAATTCTTTTCCCCAATCTTGATTTTATCTCATTATAGAATGTCATTAATTTGATAATTGTTAATGTGTTATTATTAATTATAATTATTAATGTGATTACAAAGCAGGTGAAATGTATTTCATGGCTTAGAATATATATATATATATTTTAGCTATAGATTCCAGGTATGTTTGAGTTGAGTATCTGATGTATAATTTTTGATGATCATACAATTATATGACCATCAGATTTAGGTGGGTAAATAGGCTGCCAAAATCTTACCTGTCCTTACAAAATATTTTGTTTTTAGTTTTGTTCTGTTTGATAAGTGAATGAAAACTAGAGATGTGTTAAAATATTTTAGTATGATTGTAAACTGGCCAACTTTTATGTATTTTATTTATTTTTGAGGATACGTTATTAGATTTATTCAATTTAGAATTCTTTTTTCATCTAGTAAACTGACTCTTTTATCATTAGGCAGTAAGTGTCTTTATTTCTTTCTCTTTTTTTTGGGCACCGAGAATTGAACTCACAACCTTGTGCTTTCCAGGCAGGTGCTTATGCCACTGAGCTAAATCCCTGGCCCAAGTATCTTTATTTCTAGTAATGTTTTAGCCTTTTCATTTACTGGTTTGGGGCAGACAGGGGCTATAGTTCAGTGGCACAACACCTCGGTTTAATTCCTCGTATCAAAAAAAAAAACAATAATTACGATAATAATTTACTGGTTCAATGTTAAAATAGTTATAGTATTTCATTTCCCTAGTGTTTATATATTGCATAATTACTTATTGGTCCATAGACCATCTTTTCATACCCATATTTTGCTTACATACATTGTATACCATATACTGTTCACTTGTGTGTATTTGTTTTAGCTCATCTTGATGATCTCTGCATTTAAACTGTTGGTTTAATTTCTATTTATAGTTAGTGTGATTGCTTATGGTTGTGTGATTTATTTTTGCCATCACATTTTATGTTATTCTTCCCCATTAATGTTCTTTTCTTACTTATCGTTGAGTTAATCAGTTCACTCATTTGTCCATTCCAAATGACTTCAGTGCTGAGTGCTGAATACGCGCCAAATATACTATTTGTTGAGAAAGTAATAGTGAACAAAGCACAATTTCTGCCTTTACAGTCCTTACTGTGTAGACCTAATGACATTAAATATGCAAAACATAATTAGCTATTATTTTCAAAGGTGACAAGAGTTTAGAAAAAAAAAAACAGGAAATCATCAGTAAATAAAACAGTGTATTGCCACCAAATTCAAGACCTTAAAATTATAGATGCTCTGATTCTTTTTAGTGAAAATAACAGAATTGAGACTCAAGCTTAGACATGAACTTGGCAATTTGTTTTGTTCTAATATGAGTCAGAAACCTTATATTTTCATTCATGTTTCCTTAATTTCCTTACTTCAGTAACATGATAAAACCCATTGATTCAGTTCTGTTTTCTTCAGCATTTTGTCCAGAGTATGAATGACTCCTCTCTGTCAGAGTTCTTCAAAAAGCATTATTCATTGCTATCTTTCCATTACTCAACTTCTATAATTTCAAAAGCTGCATATTAAATTTCATAAAATATGCCTCTAATATATATCACAGTAAGACACCGTGTACTAATGAGATTACCCTGATAATTATGATAAATCATTTGAAATGTTTGCATTTATTTTAATTTAAAAGACGGAAATTTCACATAGGTCACCCTTATTCAAGGTTTAAATAAACTTGTAATATTTAGGTTATTGCTTAGTATGATTATTTATATATTGGTATTGGTAAAAACGATTTCATTGATTTTTTTAAATGTATATTTTAAGTTGTATTTCCTTGCCTTATTTGTGCAATGTAAGTTTTTCCCCATAAAGCATCCAGAGTATTGCTTGTTGGTAGGTTAGAAAAAGTAAATATGAGCATAAAATGTACAGCGAATACGATCATTTTAACAGACAGAAGTATAGGTTTGACATTTCATATTTTGTCATTTGATCTTGCCAGATTGATTTATGACAGACAATAAAGTTGTCAAAGGCCTTTTGTTGTCGGCGATGTTTTAGTTTTCAAATTATGAGAAAGCAGGGTTTTGCTGTACAGAGAAACAAAAGTAGTTCTTTGACTGATATGAATGAAATGACAGTTTATCCTGTGAAAAAAGCCTGGTACTATGAAAGTAGGATGTCACTCTTTCCTTAGCAATGAAAATCCCGTTAAAAACCACCTCTATCACACAGTTCTGTATAATGCAGTCATTTTTGCTACCAGGGGCAGATCTCTTTAGAAAATGGGAAAACAAGGAAAGGATTAGTTCAGTATAGTTTCTGTAAAGGCCAGGTTATTTGCCTTTCAAAGGGAAAATTTGAAACTCTCAGGTTCTCTGATCTTTTTAATGTAGTAACATTGTTTAACTCTATTTTAGGTGCTTTAAACACAAAATCAGTTAGTTTGTCTCTTGAAATTAATTTAATTTTTAGCAAGATAGACATTTTATCTTTGTCACATTTACAATGAATGAATGAATGAGCAAGATTCTGTGAATCATTTTTGCTAGTCATCATTTACCAGGAACAGAATATCCTAATGCAAGAAATGAAGATTTTACTGTAGGTATCTATTAAGGTAATCAGGACATTTTTATCACCCACACAATGACTGGATTGTTACTGATTTATTTGAAGAAACCCAATTATATAGCACAGGTAATATAGATACTGAGACATGAGTATAACATTTTGAATACAATGAACAAGATCCTTTGATTCTTATGGACCAGGAAGGAGACAATCAGAAGCAATTGTGGTGGAAAATCTGGACTAAATTAGATACGTTTTGCTATGAAGGTTAACATTATGCTAAAACCCCTCATGTCATTTATTGTAATAAAATTGCTTGCCTTTCAGACTGAAATTGCTTTAGAAAATTCTTCCAACAGTACCCTCCAAAAAAGAAGTGAGGATTAGGCACACAAAATTAAAAGGTTATTTTCATATTGTATGTAAGTACTACAAATGTGGTAAGATTGGTAATGAAGAAAAGGAATCTACTCGAGAGTAAACAGAAACTTAACAGCCTTAAAACACTCCTCTGAAATTAACCAGTACTAAGAATTCTAATACTTACATCCTGGTCAATTCTTTCTCAATTATTACATTGTGCCCTTGTACATTTCTCCTTAGAATTTTCAAGAAATATGGTGTTTTTCTTCTTCTCATTTAAATAATTTTCTTCCATATTTTTTCATTTAGAATAGGTTGCATTTCAATGAAGTTTCAGATATGTGATTTTTTATCATAATAACTTTGCAAACCACATGAGACAAGAGATGCATTATAACAGTTGTTATATATTATCAGCATTAGAGTACTAAAATTCCTACTGTCCTCTCATGGCACATAAAATTTACTACTTCCATAAGTTTTGAACTATTAGCACCAACCTGTAAGTAGTACCTTTATAACTTCCTTTAATTTTACAGTATTATACTTCCCTACCATCTACTTTCCTATTCTGTTTCATTCATATATTTTAAGTATACAAGATCCTACTGTAGTAAGAAGTAAATATTAACTTATATTCAAGCACGTACATACCTTTTTAAAGTGTTGTTCATTCCTATATTTCCACTTTGGATCACATTTCTTCGGTCAGTGCAAATAATTTTTTCTTTGCTTGTTTGTTAATAGTATTGTTTATGACAGAGGCTCACTTTTGTTTGTGTGAAAATGGTTATATCTTACTGTAGCTACTGAAAAATACTTTGTGTTTATTATGAAGAAGTAACTTGCCACTTCTCTTTAGTACTTAGCATTAGTCATTCCATTGCCAGCTAGCTTACATAGTTTCTCCTGAAAAGTCACCATTACTTTTTATTTCTTATTGTAAAGCAAGAGTTCTTCAACCTCTAGCTTGGTTAGCTTAAGTGTGTGTGTGTGTGTGTGTGTGTGTGTGTGTGTGTGTGTGTGTTTTAGTTTTCAAAATTATTCTTTATTAAATATTTTTTAATCATGACTGTATTTCTTCACTTTTGGCAAAAACATTCCCAGTGCCTATGTTAGTAGACAGAATTATTTGTAAAATTTTGTTAGAGGAAATATCTGTGAAAGAAAATTATAATGCTCCAAAAGTGGGAATAACTGCACATATTTCAGGCCTGAAACTGAGTGAAGAGGAACCAGAAGGAAGTAAGTTTGAGTAGAAGCATCTTAGACTACAGTGAAACAGTAAGGAATGTGCACCAAGGTTATTTGGTCCTCTATGAATTGTGATTGCCCAGATATAAGTTTCCTCCTCTCGGAATAACTACTTGACTTTTCATACTAGGTACTATAATCAGGAACAGCCTGCAGGAACTGTGGCCCCGGCACCAACATGGTGATTTATTTCATAGAAATTGTCAGCCAGTTATGCTTCCTGATTTTTAAGATCTGTGAGTCATGTTCTTCTGTCCACAGTGATATCTCTTCAAATACTAATGTTTCATTCTCTGTTTGACACACTTTAAGAGGCCTGTCATTAATGCCTTATTATTGGTCTCATGATCCTGAGGATCCCACTTTGGGCACAGATAATTCATAGTGACTTTTTCTAATGACTAGGATACGGAACTAATAATGACAAGTAATTTCACAGGTTATATTGGAAATAAACAATAGCTTTGGTATTGGGCACTCACACATTTATTCTCTCTTGTGTGCAAATGCACTCTTGTAAAAATCTCTTCTATTGCCTCTCCCTATCCTCTTTCTTTTCCTCATGTGTTCTTTAAAGAAGCCAGATGTTATGGCATGGGTTACTTTAGGAGGGACCTCAGTAACAGGAAATTGAGCAATCCCTCCAGCTAATACCTAGAAAAACAGTCTTTCAGTACAAAAAGCTGTGAGGAATGAAATCCTACCAACAATCATGCAAATGAATGTGGAAATAAATCCCTGTCCACTCAAGTTTTTGGGTATGATTGTAAATGTAGCTGTTAGTATGACTGAAAATAAATTAGAGACCTTAAAATAAAAACAATCATTTAATCTCTGCTCAGATTTCATAGCCAGGAAACTTTTAGTATGTAAGTATATTATTAAACTAGAAAGTATTATTATAATTCGTTACAGAGCGATGGCTAGCTAATATTCTCTTTTCTCTTTTGGAGTTCCATTTATAGATAGAGTATGCCTTTCGAACGGGTCTTTTTTTTTTTTTTCTACACCTGCAAACTTTCTCTCTTGTTTCATTATAAATATATTTGGTGAATATTTCTGTTTCCCCTCTTTTGCTATCTGTAACCCAATTGTGACTATTTCATGTTTGAGTTTGTAATTTCCAACTGAAACCTTTATGTTGACTCTATTTGCCACATAAAAAAAATCTCATTTTATCTAATTTTTAAACATTTGAATCTTAGTAATTGTGAACTGGGTGTCTGATAACTCTGATTTCTGAATCACTAGTTTCATTTCTTTTGTCTTATCCTCATTTTATTTACTTTTCTCAATCCTGAGACAAAACACCTGGCACCCATAGTTAAAGGATGAAAGATTTATTGCAGCTTGCATTTTGTAGAGTTTTCAGTCCATAGTCAGCTGGCTCAAAGGCAAGGTGGCATGGTACAGGAACAGATGGAGAAACTGCTCATAGCAAAGCAGAGCAGGCAGAAGACACCAAATGAAGTAAAGCTACAGCAGCTGCTGCCACTCCCTTTAATCCCTTCCAAGCTACCCACACCGTGGGTGGTGTCACCCATACCCCAGATGGGCCTTCCCACTATCCATGCCCAGAACTGTGCCAAACCAATCAGTGGACTTACTTAGCAATTACACACCCTTCTTCCCAGCATCACACACTCTAGATCCAGCCACCTACAAAACTCCCCACCTGTGATCACGTGAGGCTTTGAAGGACATCTAGATACAAGTCATACACACCATCACCTACTTGAGCACTTGTTTCTATGTTATGCTTAATATTTCCATACTGACATTATATACTTGATTAAATATAGCATAAAATCGAACTCCTTTATCACTGTCAATACTCAGTATCTGGCAAAAGTTTATCTTTTGTTTGGTATGACCAAAAACATAGTATGTCTTGATTAGCCTAAGTGTAGTAATCACTGCTTAGGTAAACTGAATCAAATGTCATAATCCTAATGAACAGGTGGAATGTAGCAGATGTTTCTATAAAATAATGGGTTACATTTAGTTATTATTTATAGTGCAATAATGAAGTATATGACATATCAAAGTTTGTATTTTTTAAAAAATAATTTGCCAGTGGAGTAGAAAGAATAAAAGATACCAAAATATCTGCATATTTGTCATACCTATAACACTATTTAGTTTGTGTCTTTAAATATAATATATAGTTTGCTTTTTCTTTTTTCTCATCTGTAATATTATGTGAGCTTTTGCATATTTTTCATAAATATCAGTGAAAGAAACTAACTTTACAAAAGAAAATAAGATAAAAATAATACATTAATAGTCAAGTCAAGAAAATAATGCAGCATGACTGTAAGCAGGGTATTGAGTAGTTATGTAGTAATTTTTACTGTGATTTATTTTTATGTGACACTATGTTCTTCGCAAATTATCAGATTAATGAATTCTTTAGTTTTCAAATCTGTATTGAAAATACTAGTATCTCTGTGCTAGAATTTTTCAAATAAATGAGATGGGTTATGTAAAGTATACAGAAAAATGGCTTAAACTTTAAAAAATTCAATAATTTTAATTGTGTCCATTATTATTAATGTCATATTAGGTGCCAAAATATTTCTTCAGGCTGAGAAACTCTTGAGTGGAGTTTTTTTTTAAATTTCTACATGAACCTTTGCGAAGCGTGAGTATCTACATACTTCTGCATTGATTTTAACATTCCAACATAGAAAAATAAATGCCTTGGCCAGGATAGGAGGAAAAGGTATTATGACTGCTGCTACATATTCTGATTTTAACATAACCAATCTCATGTCTACAGGTTAATTATTCTGCCCTAAGACACATCCCCTATAGCTAGATGCTTACTTCCAAGAAAGGCTGATCTTTCTGAACTGTTACAAGCAAATGCTGAGTTGTCCATCATACACTCTTTCAATTTTCAGAGTGAGATGTCCACGAAAGCACAGTACCTGCCATTGATTACCTAATTACAAAATCATTCCATCAGTGAATCAGTGCAACATCTGTGACCCTGTATGTCACCACCATAGCCTCCGCCATCTATTTCCCTAGAGCTTCACTGAGGCGGTTCTACTGACATAATATATTCATTATCCATTAGATCTGGCACACGCTCTGTGGTGCTCAATTACGATACAATCGAGCGAAGGGTCTGGTGTCGGCCAATGTAATGACTTTCTGATTATCTGTCTTTAAATGATGAATGAAATGAAAATGTAGTGCTCAAACCAAATATAAGATTGTTAGGATGCCAAATGAAAATTGTACATAGCCTCCTTTATGGAAGAATGGCAGACTCCTGCTTTTATTCAGTAAAACTCTCTAAAGACAGTTTTTCAATTGCTTCTAACTTTCACTTACAGGATTACTATGAATCCATTAAATCTAAATTTTAAGTTTATATTTTGGGATCATTGAAATATCCTTTAAGTGAAAGTTTAATTCACAGAAACTTTCAAATACTTTTAAGTAATCTTTTCATTCTACTTGCAAAAGCTGACCTCTCAGTAATAGATTTATTGCTTCTAGTTTGTCACCTGGATCAGATTATTTTTTGAGCTGTTTTTGTCTCATGGAGAGCTGTAAAATAATTAAGCAGATTGATACATAGACAGGAATTTTTAAAAACATGCCAGGATTATAAATAAGTGGGAGACTCAAAAACATTTTGTTGTTCAAATAATTATGAAGCAGGTGTTTGATAGTACAGTCATTTCTGTTTCTGTTTACATCTTTAGTTATTATTCTGTTAATTATAATTGAAAATCCAATAAAGCTTCATATTGGAGCACTCACAAATCTGACTTAAATTACAGCTTCTCAGTTTATTCCCTTAAATAGAACATGTTGGACTTTTGATTATAAAATAATTTTAAAAATCCAATCCCCTTGCCAACTCTTTAAACCATGTATAATAATTGAGCCTTTTGAAAGGCACAGTCAAGAAAGAAATATAGAACTATTAATTTTTCACATCCCAACAAGGCTTACATATGTTGTTTGTGTATTTGGGACAATCTCATAGTGACCCCATCCTTACATAGCTGTGTAAGCTATGGGCAAATACCTGCCACACTCTGCTTCACTTGTATGAAGAAGTTAAGGGGAAATATGAGTTCTTCTCGATTAAAATTTCTATAATAAATTTCAAGCTTATTTTCTTACTTAAATTTCCATATTTGAGGCACTGGTCTTATATTTGATTTCTATATCAAATATGTAGTTTATTTGAATCTTATTTAACTGAAGCGAAGAGTCTTTGATAAATATCTCCAGGTGTAAAGGATTCATGATCCAATAACCACTGAGAATAAGTTGAGGGTTGATGTTCTTTATATTTCTTTTTATTCACAACAGATTTAAATCTACTTCAGAGTGAAAAAATATACCTGGGTTTGTGACAAGTTCATATTCATAGGTTTATAAGTGTCCTCTTATTTTTACTATAAAGAAATACTGCCCTAAGTATTGGCCAGATGTAAGGAGACCTTTTAGATAAATAACAGTAACAACAACAACAACAACAAAAACTTGTCTCCAAGGGCACTGTCTAAAGAAGCTCACTAATATTGTAGATTTGTGAACTCTAACAACAATCTGATGATCCTGTAGTTACTACAAGTAGGAAAGGTAGATAAGCATTTTTTCATTTTGTTCCCAACAGATTGGAAAATATTTAAGTGGAGGTATATTAAAATTGTCAATTAATTTGAGAGACATTGATCTATATTTTATTTCATATTTTCTTATTTAAACAATAATTCAAAGGATATATTGATTTTTGCTTATGTAGTTTATATGGTAACAACGGTATAAACAGTATAAAGCCAGATTTTTACTGTGTATGTTTTTTAAAATGTATAAATTTAAATATAGCTTTCCTTTCACTCCCTTTCTCTCAATGTGTTGTTGACTAGGAAATAAGTACAAAGCATACTAACATGAAAATCTTGAATATTTATTTCTTTTGATCAAAAAGCTCCAATACATTAGTAAGTTAACAATATCAATACAAGATCCATGGTTATATCAATTTTAGCTGTCTCTAGAATAGAATAAACCCAAATTATTCCAGATAGTTATCTGCAACCATCGAACAATGTCAGTTTAGCCTTCTTGCATTATAGTACAAAATATGGGCTCCTGATTAGAGCAAAAAATATTTC
Source organism: Dasyprocta punctata (assembly GCA_004363535.1). Taxonomy (NCBI): domain Eukaryota; kingdom Metazoa; phylum Chordata; class Mammalia; order Rodentia; family Dasyproctidae; genus Dasyprocta; species Dasyprocta punctata. Next base: position 70,530 of record RJWM01004085.1, on the reverse strand, counting down.
ACATAGCAATATCATCAGTCAGAACGTTAGCATTTAGGACAATTATTAGAACTGCCCGACTCACTGAGGGATGCCACTAAGAGTTCTGTTAGAGAACCTAAATGTTTCATAGTAGAAGGAGAGCATGTGTAATTTTTCTCCAAAGGAGACCACTCTATCTTTCTTACTTTTTGCTCCAGCAGAAAATATTTATTCAATATATCAAGAAAGAGATGTATGTGTGTGTATCTTGCATAAAAGGAATATGTAGACTGTCCAAAACAAAAGCATGCTCCAAAAATTGCTGAAATGTGAGAGATCAATCAATTATCCCCCATCTTCTATGTTTTATTTAACCATTAAATACTATTATTATCTTACATTGTTTTAGAACCATTTTATATAATTATTGTAATTTTAATTGATATATAATTACCTGCATGTATGGGTTACAATATGACTTTTCAATACATGTACCATTGTGTACTGATCCCATAAGCAAAATTAGTATTTCAATTTCTTTATGTGTGACCCCTCATCTACTCTCTTCTCATTCTTCATAAAATTTAAAATAGGTAGGTTGTAGAACACAAGAACTTACTCCTAACCAATTGTGTTCTGGTGCCCATAATCCAGGATCATTCTCAGCTGCCTCCCTCCCCTTGATATCAACTATCAGTTGCCATTATACTCTCTTCTGAATTTAGATCAATGTTTTATTTTCCCTATGAAAGAAAAGGTGAAGTATTTGTGTTCATGTGTCCATCTTATTTATCCAATTCTTTCCAGTTTTCTTTAAAAGACAGGATTTCTTTCTTTTTGTAGCTTAATAATCTTCAATTGTATACATATACATAATCTTTATTCATCCAGCCATCTACCTAAGTGGGGACTTAGGTAGATTCCATATCTTGGCTATTGTGAATAGTGCTATAAAAAATCATAGAGAGTAGCTATATATTTGATAAGCTGATTTCACTCCTTTAGGATGTACATTCATAAGTGGAATAGTTGGGTCCAGTTGTAGATGAATTTTTAATTTACTTTTGAGGAACCTCCATATTGTATTCCATACTGGTTGTGCTAAATCATATTGCCATCAGCACTAGTGTAGGATTGTTTTTCTCTGCACCGTTGCCTGCATTTCTTCTTGTAAAAAAACAAAAAAAAATTTCCCAAATCTGATAAAAATAGTAATCCAAGATGTCAGAAGGATGCAAACTCCAAACAGAACAAATGGAAAGAAAACTCTCTGTGTAAATCATAGACAAATTGATGAAAATCAATGATAAAGAAAGAAAATATTAAAAATTATCCAGATTGGGGAAAACCACAATATACACAGAGAGTAATGCCAGACGGAAGACAATGGATAACAGTTTGAAAGCAAGGTCAACCTAAAACTCTGTGTCTCAGAAAAATATCCCTGAAAAGTGAAGACAAAATAAAGACATTTTCAAATAAATAAAACTCAGATGTTTTAATCACCACTACACATTTCTATAAATAAAGTTGAATTGTAAAGGCAGACAGAGAGGACTTAAACCTAGCAATACAGTGTGGAATAGCATATATGTAGGTTAATAAATTATTTGTGCTCCTTATTTTAAAATGTACTTAAAGGATAATTGGTTATTTTAAAGTAAATATACAAATGTGTTTTGTGGCTTATCATGTATGCGTACATAAAATGCATTGCAACAACAGTAGAAGGGTGGGAGTATAAGTGGAAGTATACAACTGTACGATCTCTTATTATCCATTAGTGTTATAACATTAATATATAGTAACTTGTGGTAAGTTAAAGATGCATGCTGCAATCCCTAGAGTAACTGCTAAAAAGCAAAACACAGGGTTATAGTTAAGCAGCCAATAAAGGACATAAAAATGGATTGCTAAACTTCTTTTATGAAGCTTCCTGTCTCCTCTCTGGGGGAATAACTATAACAAGAATAATATTATAGACATTTTAAAGTGTTGGATCTGGATTATATGTAAACTTGATGCTTTCTCTTTTATTTCAGGGACAGGACATGGTTTGAATTTATGAGCATTTTACTTATCGATAATCTAATATTTTATTTTGGCTTTCTGTGACATTCATTTTACAGGACCAATATTACTACAGTCTTGGAACCTGCCCTTGCTAATGAATCAATCAGGCAGGTTGAGTACAAAGAAAAAGTTTAAAGATAAATGGGCAGAATTTACAGCATGGAGTGTGCCCTCAAATCTTGAGCACATATTTCAATTTCCAATAATCCATGGAGATAAATACAACTTAAATTGTATTTTTTAATTTAGTTAAAACAAATAGCACTGCCATATTTTCTTTCTTTGGAAGAGTAATCTGATCACATGCCTCATATATTTGCGTGTTCACTTGAAGCCCTTGGTACTGAACCATACAGAACAATTGTATGAGTCACCTGTATGGAGGAGTCACTTGGCTATAATTCTCCAGTCATGGAAATTGGCAATCTTTATGTTTTTGTCCTCTGGATTACACTTTCGTTACATGCTTTCTTTTTCAGTACAGTTTTTTTCTTTTTAAACAGAGTTCGCTTACTTTATTAGACTAATACATGTAGTCAGAGAATAGTCTTGAAATAATAAAAGCAAGAACAATGCAAATACCTTTCTCGAAAGACAGTAGTGACCCAGAAACTTAACCATAGGGAAAAGCTCAGTTGGCATATGACTAAGCCAACATCTTACTGTAGTCATGGTTTTTCGTGTTCCAAATCCCAAAAAATAGAGTTTAGAGATGATTTTTCCTTCCAAAGGCAATAGGCTTGAGAAAAGAATGACTATGATAAGATTTCTGATTTTGGAAAGAAAGCTTTGTGCAGTGATGTGGCCACCACCATCAGTGAAAGATTAAGCAACAGACAGCAAAAACCTTAAGACTTTTTCTAAGTAGGCAACCACCTGATTCATGTAGAGGTGGAATTATATAAATGGCAGGTGAGTCTCACCATTTCAAGACAAAACTTGCCATTCACAAGGGGAAACAGAGAGGGTGGAGATGGCATTCACAGGAAACCATCCCAGTCCAGTCAATGTTACCTACCTCAAAAAGTCAATTAAACCTTGGTTGTAAGAATCAGTAGAGGGTTGATTTGTTTTGTTTTGTTTTTTTATTTGTTTTTGTGGTACTGGGTATTGAACCCAAGGAATGCTAGGCAACAGCCCCAACTTTTACTTATTTATTTTTAAGATTTTTTTTTGAGACTGGGTCTCTGTAAATTCCCCAAGCCAGCCCTGAACTAGGATTCTCCCAACACATCTTCAGAGTTTCAGTTACGGCCTGTGATTTCCTTTTTGCCAAGTGAACAGGTAACCACAGCGGGATCTTGCTTTATTTAGTTCACTTTAGAAAAATGAACTTTGTCTTTTGGGGGAGTTTTATCAGTTATAAAAAAGAACAACACACACACACACACACACACACACACACACACACACATACAGAGAGAGAGAGAGAGACAGACAGACAGACAGACAACACTTCACTTCCTATAGGTCTTCCTGCCAGTAATAGCCTTCTAACTATATTGAATATAACTGGTGAACTACTTATACTTCCCCTACTTTAGAAAATAAGCTTATTTGTTCTCTTATGCCTTTTCATTTAATTTCCCTGTCTTCTCTTCTTTCTTCTTCCCAATGACTCTCTTTTCTGACCCTAGCATACTGTCAATAATTCAAAGTAAGTAACAGTATGTAAATGTTTGAGACCTTAGGATCAAATTGGTTCTTTTTCAGGGTTTTTGATTTTTTAAATATTTTTCATCTCTTTGAGTATTTTAAGGTTACATAATATAAAATGTTATTCAATGTTTTGAATTTCTTCCAATAATATTTTGTGAAAAGTAAGATTATAGTTAAATCATTAGTCCTGAAGAGAGAAATTTTTTAAAAACCCCACAATTCTTTGTAATTAACACAATACTTGGAATTTGTTCTCATTCCCACTACAAGAACAAAAATTCAGATCTGCTGTTGTTGAATAATATCTTTATGATAAATATTTCTTTTATATTTCTGACTTATAAAATTGTCTTTAAGATTTTTCATACTTGGGCCAGGCATTTAGTTCAGCAGCTCAAGTGCTTGCCTGGTAAGCACAAGGTCGTGAGTTCAATCTCCAGTGCAAAAAAAAAAAAAAAAAAAAAAAAAAAAAAAAAAGATTTTTCATTCTCACTTAAATATCAAATACATAATTAAGTGATCAATGCCTGTTTGTATGGAAAGTTGCATTGACTAAAGAAAGTCACCGATACTTGTTTGGTTTAAGAAGTATCATTCTGTAAGACTATTTACAATTAATTTCATTAGAAAGAGATACAAATTGGGAAGAAAACTGTGACACTTGACTTATTCCAATCAAAGATGATAAAGGCTGACCAACATATTAAAAAAGAAGTTGAAAATAGAGAATAAAATGTATAGAATTTGTTTTAATGATAAATACATTAACATTATTGCTGCAATATTTAGATTTATTTTGGTTTCAACAATGTCTATCTGGTCACTTTCAAATGTATATAAAAATCATACAGTTTGTAACTATTCATTAAGCTACCAGATTTGTGAATTCTTAGATTACATTTTTGTTGCCTATTGTAGTCTTCCAGTTAGAGAATAATTATTTTATTTCCTACTCAGAAAATATGGTACATAATTCAAATAACATAGCCCGACACACTTCCATTTACAGAAGAACAGCAGAACAGTTAGAGCCATTTAATTTTAGAGTGGCAAGTCCAACTAACTATTCAAAAACTTTCAGTGCACTATGAATAAATTTTGCAAAAAGAAAAACATTTAAAAAATATGTGATTAAGTAAGTTCATTGGTACTACCATACTAATTTACATCTGTGAGATCTACTATCAAATGGAATCCACAGGACCTAAACATAATATGATTCCATGGAGACTCTTATTTTTAATATATTTATTGTTTCTTTTTCATTTTTTCCTGTTTTGCTCACATGTAAAATAAATCAGCAGGGGAAAAGCAACCCTTAGAAAATTAATCCAGTAAAAATGTGTGCTGTTTCTTGGCTTCTCATAAACTAAAAGCTGACATGTGATCTCTAGAAATTTAGATAGAATCAAATATGTGATAGGAAGTAACAACGGTTCTGGACCATAAAAGAAAGTCTTAAAAGATGTGAAAACATAGGATGAAATTAAAACATACAAAGAAAAAACAACCAAAAAAAGTAAACCATGGTTCCAAGTATGCCAATACTTTGCACATAAAATGGAGACATTGGATAAAGACATCTGATATATTTAATTTAACTTATTAATAGATGGCTTGTCTCTTTTAAAATTGTCACATCTATTCTATTGTTATCAAGCTAACATAGATCAGAAATTTCTCCTCTTATCAATAACTTCCAAGGTTTTCATCACATCCTTTTCAACAACTGCAAGAGTGGCAAATGAACTAAATATCACAGCTGAAGCAAAGTATTATCAGGATGATAAAGTAAAATTTAACTAAATACTGTCTATAATACATGCATTTAAAAACAAAGACATCCAAAGACTGAAAGTCAAATCATGGAAAAATTGCAGTATGCAAAACACAAGCATAAGAAATCTGGCACAGCTAAATTAATATCCAACAAATTAAATTTCAAAACAAAGACTATTTCAAGAAATAAAATAATCATTAAATAATAATTAAAAGAACATTTGATCAGAAACACACGGAAATTCATAATAAATATGTACCTAACAAATGATGTTGAAAAGTGAAGAGACAAAACTAATGGAGACAATAGGAGGGATGGACAAATTTCCAGAGTCCAAAATTAAAACACCCATTTCTCATTAAACATGAAAGCAGAAAATAAAAGCCACTGAAGCTGTATATGATATAAATATACTCGCAACCAACTGGACATGACTTACATTTAAAGTACATGAAACAAAAAACCACAGACTATGTTTTGTTTTCAATAGAGCGACCACATGACGACTTCATCAAGATTGACCACACTGTGAATAATGAGTCTTAATATATTTAAAAATAAATTGAATTTTGTAAAGTGCATAATTAGAATAGCACAGTCAAATCAGAAATTAATAACAAGACATCAATAACAAACATGCCTCAAATATTTGAAAATCAGCTCATTTACTTAAATAACTTGTGAATCAAAGCAGAATTACAAGTCACAAAGCATTACTGTAATTGAAAGATAATGAAAATTCAACGTTTCAAAATATGTGGGGAGAATTAAAGTTATAGGTGAAAGGAAGTGCATAACTTCAAAATTTTATGTTAGGCAATAAGAAAGTATAAAATTAATGTTCTAAATTTTTACCTTGAGAAGTTGGGAAAAGAATAAGCTATATGCAAAACAATTAGAATTCAGAAAACAAAACTGTAGCTATATTATTTCCCATGTATATTGTCAGCCCACTTAGGGATCCCAAGGAAGACTTTCTAGGGTGAGGTCTCAAGGTTAAAGAATGCACATGTGCAAGACATCAGAAACAACAGCAGACAGGAGAGCAGAAGAGCAAGAGAGCCACCTGCATCTTTATTGTATAATTCATACACAGGATGTTATCTCATGTTTACGTTCTTCCATAGTGCTGTAACCAGCACATGCATGTTTACCTGTGCTAAGTAATGGTTACATACCTGTATCCCACTGTGTGCCTGCGCTAGACCAGTGAGGTCACATCCTCAGGTATCCTTAGACACCCGTGAGCTTTGAAGCAGTCTGATGCCATGCCAAAAATCAGGGGTGTATAAATGTGATATTCTATGTGTAACTGGGTACAAGTACCTCCTTGCATTGTATTTGACAAATAAAGAACCATGTGGTTTTGCAAACCACTTTTTTTCATTGGAACAGTTTCATCCAGCAACATCAAAGCCTGGCAGGTAACATTCAAGGCCTGGGCCATGTGTTGACCAAAGGTTTCAACTTGGAGGGCTAAGTTTATGGTCCTTGCTCCTGGTCAGATGCTATTCCTAGCAGTATCCCTTACACAGCAGTCAACTTTTCTTGTGAGATGCTATTTCTAGCAATCAACCATTACAACCCCTGGTCAAGGTATCTCCTAAGTCATTTCTGGGCAAGAGGAGGGGCTTATGTCTTAAACCATGATACCTCCATGGTCAGCTTTATGGCCACACTCTCATACATCTCACTGTAAGTCAGCACCCCACCAGTGACTGTGCTCTGTCACTCCTGAGCTTCCAAAGCTGGTAGCCAGAGCATCAGCCCCCTCAAGACTGCTCCATACACACATGTAAAAGGCCTTCTTCATGCATCACAATCAATCACACTGTCCACAAGTCTACCCATTGGCTTGACCTGCCTGTTCTAGTTTCAAACCAGAGTACTTCCATACTGAGCTGGACAGTGACTGCTATCCATTTCAGCGTTGAATTACAACTAGACCCATCAGTGTATCTGGCTTTAGTTAGAGGTCTCTCTTTCCCTTTTGCATAGGGACTAAGGGTCCTCTCGGATGGGTTCCTGGGCTATGTACATCACAGGTCCCAAAACTGATGCCAATTTGGCTGCTAACAGGCTAGCCGAGAAAGAGGCCCTCTATTGGATGTATGTCCCCCAACACATGACAGTGTGGGGGTGTGCCACTGCACTCTTAACACAGGCTGTCCATGTCCATACCCAGCCCTCTGTTCTGTGATTCCTCACAGGCATGCAGAACACCATACAATGTTGCTGTTTCTCAATCAGGTAATACCCGTTCAGGGCTCCCTTCCACAACTGTAACCAAAACCCAACGGGGTGCTTCTGCATCTCCTGTTTTTGCCATAGGCCCCAACCAAATCTATCATCTTCCACACTAGCAGTTAGGATAGCTGGTAGGTCTGGGTCACTGGCTCACAGGACTTGCACCTATGCAACAACCCTCTTTGAGGAAGCAGCTTCTGCTGCATCTATTCAACAAGCAGCTTCCGCTGCATCTGTGTAGCCCCCATGTTGTAACCCTTTTGATCATCTGTTATAAAGGGTACCACAGGGTATCCTGGGTGTGGTATGTTTGCCAAAAAGGTAGCAAGCCCACATATGCCTGTAATTGGCATACTGTCATAGGTCTGGCTTTACTGGACCATATTACACCCAAGAATTTGAAAGACAAGCCAGTTCCCTGGACCTTGTCTTTGTTCACTGCTCACCCCCATGTCAGCAAAGTTTCCTTCAGACTGTGCACTGCAGTTTTCAAATCTGCAAGGCAATCAGAGGTTAACATAATATGAATACAACAAAACAATGACATAGAGTGTGACCTGGTACAGGTGGCCAGATCTTGGCCACCAGCCCATGACACATGCAAATAGCCTGCGGCAACATCTGGAAAGTCCATTTCCTGCCCTTCCGGGTGAAGGCAAATGGGTCTTGACTGCCTGTGTCAGGGTGAGACTTCACAGTCATTCACCACGACCCATCTGGCTTCTGCACAGGATATACTGAAGGGCTTTGTGCAGGCAGTATCACCCTGCTTTTTCCAATTTCAAGACAGTCTGTCTCATCTCCTCATGACCTCCAGGTAGCTGATACTGCTTCTTGCACACAACCCACATGGTCTGTGGGAGTCAGCGGTGCATGGGGTGGATGGCCTCAGGGTATGGTTTTTACCATGTGAATTGATAACCAGAATTCTCCCTGCATGGTGTCTAGTTGAGCACCAGTCAGTATGTCCACCCCCAGTATGTATTCAGCAACTGGGAAAACATAAACATGTTTATCATACATGCATTGGGGCAAGTGTCCCATCCAGATCTGGCACTGATTGACGATTACTGGCCCCACAGCCTGTTCTTGGGGTGATGGTCCCACTCTCCCAAAGCCCTCCTTCCTTTTCTCCTTTGCCAGTACAGTTTTTACAGATCTTGCCTTACCTTGGCCCTTTACTCTCAGATCTGCCAGCCTGGCCAATACAGCCACAGCATCATGGATTGAATGATCTACATAGGGGCTAGAAGGGTTGACACTGACCAGAATGTTCCAGCCAGCTCACTCACTAGAATCATGTCCTTCACTCATACCATCAACAGCTCCTCATCTTGGCTATGGTCCTGCAGTGTGAACATCACGATGTAGAGTGTATCCACATGTCCATTTGACATAGCACAGTTATCGAGTCTAGATAGTGACTTGCTCTGACGGGTCACCTGGGTTCTCCCAAACCAGGCAAACTTCTGCCATCAACCAATTTATCACAGTGTGACTACCTGCTTCTGAGGCCATCCTCTGTGTATCCTGCAGAACCAGTCTCACAGAGGAGGTGCTGACCATGCTGGTTATTTGGGACATCGCCTGTGGGTTTAACTGTGTATTATCAGTCCCTTCATCCACAGCCATAGCAGCCACACAGGCACTGTTTCACCCACCTTCTACTTTAGTTGTTTTGCCAGCTCCCACAGCTCCACGGCGGTGTATGTTCTGCACTGGGGAGAGCTAGGAAGCCCTGTCAGTTCTCCCTGAGTTAGGGGTTCCTCTGCCTCTCCTCTTTGATGAACATCTGGCCTAGATCCCCAGGGGTTTTCTCAGACATGAGAACTTACACTTCTGAGGACATTTTTGGAGGAGGAAGTGCTTCCCACACCTTGCAACCTGAGCTCCACAGCAGCCAGCCATTGTTCAAGGCCCTCCTCTGTCTACTGCAGCTGGTCTACCTGCCGGACAAGGCCATCTGCCTCTTGATTTATACAGCAGAAGACAGTAGAAATCAGCCAAGCCACCCACCCTACCATTTCATGGTGAGGGGGAAGAATTTTTCTGTCAATTGCTTCCAAGACTTGCAAGACATCCCTGAGCTCCAAAGAGACCGATTCCCAGTGCTCAAGGGCTTTTCAAGTTTCCAAGAAGGTGGCTACAGGGAGCCATGGCAAAGCCAAGGTCGACTATCAGTCATTCCCTGGGACTTTCCCTTATCTTTGGGCACTGTTTCCATAGCCTCCATGGGACCACTTGCCTCAGTGTCTCATCAACTGTGCCAGTTGTTGGCCCACTCAGGGGTCCAAGGAAGATTCTTGAGGGTGAGCTCCCAAGGTCAAAGAACACACATGTGCAAGACATCAGCAACAGCAACAGGCAGCATGGAGCAGAGCAGAGCAAAAGAGCAAGAGAGTCACCTGCATCTTTATCGTATAATTCTTTTTTTTTTTTTTTTTTTTTGGCACCAGGGCTTGAACTCACAACCTCGCGCCTGCCAGGGCAGGCGCTTAAGGCACTGAGCCAAACTCCCGGCCCTTATTGTATAATTCTTATACATGTTGTTATCTCATATTTACATTCTTACATAGTGCTGTAACCAGGGTGTACGTGTTTACCTGTATTAAGTCATGGTTACAAAACTGTATTCCACTGTGCACCTGTGCTGGACAAATGAGGTCACATCCTCAGGAGTCCTTCAATTCCCCTGAGCTTTGAAGCAGTCTGAGTGGTTCCCCATAGATAAGTTTTGATCAAAATTATTAATAATTTTTTAGTTATAAAACATCTGTTATTTTCTCTCTGTTTCTACATTGAACTTTCAACTGCAACGTACAGATATCCTTTATAGTATTCTTAAATAAATCCTTTTCTTAAACTTTTTTACTGTTTTTTTTTTTTCACCAAAATTGGGGAATTAACAACACATTCATTTATTGTTAAAAAGTGTGTGCATTTATGGACTACAGATGTGATTGTTTTTGCCATATTTGTAATTTTTTAAAAAGTAAGTATCTGTAAGTTAACAGTGAAAAGTTCTACAATTTAGTTGAGGAACAGAAAAAGAGGAACTAAATAGCACGCCAAATAATAATAATAATAATCCTCCAATTTCCTCTGTCTTGTAGGGGAAATGGGAATGATTTTCTCATTCTGTAATTTTGAATAAATGTCTAATCTAAGTTGAAAAAAAAGGGATGCATTTATGGAACAGAAAGTCTTCAGTTTTACCGCATTCCTATCTTAGAGTATGGTATATTACTTGTTTAACTACCTGGCTGTTCCGGGTATTTAAATTTGAAATATGCTTCCTCCCACACCACTTCCCTGAAATTGATCCCTCAGTGTTCACTAATCAGGATCTAATTATAGAATAAAATAGAGTTGTTTAGTCCTTATACTCAGGGACATCACTACAGCATTTAGCACTATTGACCAATTTCATCTTTTTGGAAGAGTCTGGTATTATGTGCATGTCTGGTGGGGTGTCAGGAAGGTGAGGTTTATGCCCATAGGTTTCCAGTACAATCTTCTGTATTAATTTCTTGGCACTGCCATAACAAAACAGAGCTATGTGGTTTAAAATAATAGAAATGTATTGTCTCATAGTTCTGGAAGTGGTAAGTACCAAATCAAAGTGTTGACAATATCGTACATTTACTGATGAGTATAGGGGCTAATTCTTCCTTGCATCCTTGATTGCTTTTGGAGCTTGCTAACAAAATTTGAAGTGCTTTGACATGTAGATACCTCATATCCAGTCACATGTCTATCTTCTTTTTGTATGCTTTAACTATTCTTCCTTCTCTGGCTGTCTGTGACTAAACTTCCCTTTTCTATGAAAACATCAATCATATTGGATTAAGGTTCATGTTAACCATCTTATCTTAACCTAATTAGATCTGTAAAAGTCTGTTTCCAAATAAGGTCACAGTCTAAACTAGTGAGTATTAGGACTTTAGTCCATAATTTTATGCAACAAAATTGAATCTGCAGCATTGTGTTTTTGACTACTCTTTTGTCCTTTCTCTCTTTCTTGCTTCTAATCTCTTTTCTGCTTCTAATCTGTGTACGCATTCAAAAAGGATTGATCCTTGAGTATGTGTTTTAGTTTTCTATAATCTTTGCCTTGGCAATGATACGATTTCAAATATCCCCAATCTAGTAACACTTTCTAAACCTCTACTTCCAGAATCACTTTTGAACTTTTGTCTCACGCTTTCAGTTATCTGCTAGAACTTTCTGACTGGATATACACACCTAGTGTATCCTAAACATGAATATAAAAATTACCTACTATTACAGATTTGAAATAGTACAGGTAAAATAGGAGGAAATCCTCTCTCTTTATTGCACAAGCAGAGAGTTACTCAGGACTTTAGATTTCCACATTTGCATACCTCTAAGAGTTGCTAGGAGCTCATGTGAAAGAGCCACATTATTTGGGTTCAGATCATGGTTCAATGAATTACCATGTACCTTGTGTTTCTTAAGTGCGGGATAGCATGATATATTTGATAGAGTCAGTTTATTAAAAAACACTAAAGTGACCAGCACTCCTGCGTAAGGCCAGAGACAGTAAATAATTGTTGGGGCTGTAAATAAAAATTAATAATAAGAAAAAATACTACATGTAATCTTATCACTATTCCTACTTCCTTTACTGTGTTTTCAGATTTCATTGTTATTCACCTGCAATTTATAGCAAACTTGTCTCCTTACCTCCAGTCTCTCCACATTCTAATCCAGTCTGCAGACTTCCCCCAGATTAATCATCCTGTACCCTCGCTCTGTTCATTCTCCAGGGCACCATCCTTCACTGACTCCCCATTGTCTACAAAATAAAAGTAAAACTTCTTAGATTGAAATAAAAGGCCCTCTGGTACCAAACCTCCTTTCGAACCTCATTCTCCACAACTCGCCTTCATATATCAAATACTTCAATGAAACAGAGCTACTTGACATTCTTCATACATGCTGCATATTTTGGCACCGATGTGCTCTTGTTTATGCGACTCCCCTGCCTCAAACCCAATCTCATTCAAATCCTGACTTGCATTCCAGGCCCAGGTGAAATGCTGTCTGGTACAAAAAGCTCTCCTTAATCATCCCAGCTTGAAGGAATCTCTCTCTTTTTCAAAATTGAGTAAATTGAGTAGTATCTCTCATTTATGTATTCACCCACCAAATATTTATAGAATGGCAATTATAAAAATCTGCACTAAAGTAGGGGCTGGGAAACAATGGCGGTAAAATTGGGGCAATACTTTTTTCTTCATGGCACTTGTGATTGAAAAGACACATATTAATCCAATTAATTTAAAAGTGACACTATGGTTTCAACATTTGGCCTCTATGAAGTGTTATTTTTATAATATTGATTTGTTTATTTATCTTGTTTTCCCATGGTAGAACGTACTTGAGGACAGACCTTGCATTCTGATTGTATTTAGATTACAGAAAACATTCTGCAGAAGATATGTGTATGCTCATGAAGACACAAAGAAAATGAGTGAAGACAAATGATAGCTTAATAGTAGAACCATCTGTTGGTCACTTCTACCTAAGAAATTTTTCCTTTTGTTGAGATTTAAATTTCTGGGCCACTTTTATTAATACACTGCTTTTAGCAATCGCAAACAGTCACATCAGATCTTTATGATCAATAAGAGAATAATATAGTCAATTTTCCACTGAATGAATATATTTTATAAAGTAAAAGAAAACAAATACACCAGTTTTCAATTATATTATTAATTCCCTTGCACCTCTTTTGTAACCAAGGTGATACAGTTAAATTTAAATTTTTGTGCGGTAATTTATTCATCTGTAGCATAGGATGATCACAATGGTTCTGTGGTCTTTTAATAGTGTGATTAAATGATGTAGTTCATCTATAAAATCTTTCAATGTGGTTTTTTTCTTTATCTTTGAATTGTTCTTAGAAATAATAACATAAAAATGGAACCTATGCGATGAGCAGACTTGACAGTAAAAGAGTAACTAAACCCTTAAATATTTATTATACATGAAGAAAGAAAATCTAGAAATAGTTAGATCACACCCCAAATACAGCAGAGGATAGTTTTCCACATGAGAAGTAGGATACCACGCTGTCAAAGCCAACAGATATCTACAACATCTACTCATTTTCCACAGTTTACCTGTATCTATCATATCAAACTGAGCTATTTGGCAACCTCTTTGCATGGTGTGTTTTGGCACCCTTTTGATCTTGTTTATGTTGCTACCTCTCAAACATGGTTGAATTTTGTCCTCAAGTGTGATTGGATTTCTGACCAAGTAGCAGGAAGAAGAGACTAAACACTTTGAATTAGTCGGTGCAAGGTTTCAAGATATGATCGTGTTCACACCAGCAATGATTACTATCCATATGAGCTAGAAAAATTTAGGTTTTTAGAAGCTGATCTGAGAGCACAGACCACAAAGAAGTTACAATGAGTTGAAGTTCAAATAGTAACAACTGTTGCTGAAACAGAAAGGACACAGAATTGAAAGATGCCAGCAAAAAGTATAGGCCTTCTTAGAATAGGAATCAGGGACCACATGAAAACATAGGTAAGATGGGAGAGGTCCATGTTCTCAGGAAGTGTGAGCCAGAGGCTTCTCAAAAGTGGAAATAAACAAAATAACTGAGAATCCCAGGGAAGAGTCCCATCTTCATCAAGAACCCTGCAAAGGTGTGCAACAGGAAAGCTCTCCTCCTACACAGCTAAATGTGAGGCTTGAAGAAAATGAGTACTAACACCTCAATGAGCCTCAAAAAGCTTGAAATCAGTAATAGGCTAAAATCTTCTTAAAGCAGTAACAAAGTTTGCATACAGTTCTGCTAAAGCTTATACTGATTCAGCCCCTCAGACTGTGGCCTGAGAGAAGCAACATGTTTTAGGGGTAAAAATCACTTGCCTTTAATTTCTATGGTCCACGTGTATAAAATAAATAGCATACAAACCAAAACTAATGAGACAGATAAGGAAGCAAGAAGATGGGACTGTTGTTTTGTTAAAAGAAGAAACAGTCAATAGAAGCAAACCAGAAATAACCCGGATATTGGTCGAACCACACAAGAATTTTACAGGAATGAGACAGGTATTTTAAAGGACTAAGTAATGTTAAACATTTTGAAGAATTTAGCGCACAACATGAACAACTTGTACTAGCAAATGAGGAATTTCGATATGACCAACCTTGAAGAATAGGACAGAAATGCTAGAAATAAAAAATGAAAGATTTCTGACAGGCGTCAATCTAAGACTAGGTATGGAATAGGAATCAGTCAGTGAACTTGTGGGCTGTTCCATGTAAATTTTCAAAACAGAAGAACACTGCATTAGTTTGCCAGGGCCACTTTATCAAAGTCATGCAAGTGGGGCAGCTGGACAGACATTCACTGTCTCACTCTGGAGGCTGGATGAGTAGGTGTCAGCAGGGCCGGTTTCTTCTGAGGTCTCTTCCTTTTGCCTGTGGAAGGACACTTTGTCCTAGAGTTCTCTGTCTTCCTGGTCAATTGTATATATCTATAACAAAATGGGTCCTATTAGATTAGGACCTCCTTTCAATTTAATTATCTCTTTAAAGATCCCTTGTCCAAATCTAGTCACATTCTGAGGTGCTGATGGTTGCAATATGAGTATATTCTTTTTAATGCAATATAATTCAGCTCATAACAGACATATAGGAAAGCCATGACGTTGACTAAGCTACATAGGATTGGAATTTTAAAAGAGAAGATAGTTATGCATGAAAACTATTTAAAGAGATTATGGGAGACGATTTTTTCACAACAGATTAAACACCTCAATGTGAAATGAAGTTGCCGACAAACCTCATGCCATTTAAGTAGACCTAGGCATATCATAGTCAAACTGTTAAAAGTAAAATATTAAAGGAATAATTTTAAACACATCTGTGAGGTAGAGGTGGATGGAGATGGAGTAGGCAAAGGATACATTTCATAAAGGGAACACTTAGATAAGGGGCAGGTGATGGGTAACCTCTATCAATGGAGACCCGAAGACCGAAAAAAATGATCATTAAAGGTCTGAAAGGCAGGGAAACAGTCAACTTAGGATCCCAGAGTCAGCAAAATGACCCTTCAGAAATGAAGGTGAAATAAAATGTTTTCAGATGGACAAATGTTAGAGGAATTTGTCTCTAAAACTCAAAATGAAATGTTAATGAATTCTTTAGGTTGAAGTAAAATGATAGCGAATGGAACTGCAGATCTGCGAAGTAAATGAACACCCAAGGGGTAAATATGTGGTGGGAAGAAATTATTACTTAGGCAAAAGTGTGAATGTTTTGTAGAATGTGTATGAAAGAATGAACAAAAACATTAACATCTAAAATCAGGGCGGGTAAGGTCATCAAAATGTAATCATTTTAGTTTCTGTAGGAAAATTCTTGCATTACTGAACATTTGTTTTTCCAAATTAGCCAAGAAGAAGAAAAGGTATTCATCTATCACTTTTTAAAAATTTTCCTCATTTCTTTTCTTAAATACTTATCATGCATTTTCTCCTTTCTGGCTTTTCTTTAGCTGTATTGTAGTGTGCTATACATAAATATATAGATTGTCTATTCAAATGTGTATGGAGAGTGACACACACATATTCTATAAGTGGGTGCCAAACATCTCTACAAAATTCTCTGGTCTGTAGGAATTCAGGGAAACATAAGCAAGGAAAATCATCACCAGCTAAAGAGAAAATTCGATCACACACCATTTGCTCCAGAGGTCTTCTATAGAAGCATTGAATTTCTTTGAATCAATTATCCCTCCTGAGCTATGGGTTTTGACTCGCCTTGGTGCGGCAGAGGCCTCGTCATCCTTCCTCTTACAGTGGGCACTGATTATCAAACATCCTCTGTTGTGCTGCTTGAACTACCATCCAATTCCCCTGCAGTCAATCTCCAGTAAAACTGAAAGGCTATGTTACAAGAGCACCAACCTTCAAAGTTGCATGTGAAAAATATTCATTTTCGCACTCTGTGATTGAAGTTGGAGATGTCTTACTGTCAGAATTCTCAAATGTCACTCCCTCTATGAGAGAGTAGAGGCCACAGGAAGCGTGTGAAACTTCCCTTTTAAAAGAACTCCAAGTGAATACTTAGTGGCACCAGAAGGTGCCAGGTTGAAAATGAAAGCAAGAGGGCCTTGTGAAAACACAGAGCCCTAGGATCTCAGCTGGGGTGGTTTTCATAATGATGATATCACTGCATAATGTGCCATTCATTTCTTGATTCCCCTTTCTAAATTGGAGCTAGAATGATGACCTGGCTCAGGGGTCAAGTGCTGAAAGACTGGATGGGTTAAGCACTATGAATTAGAGATGCTAACCAGCACTGGTACCCAGGAGACTCGGCTCCCCTTTGCAGTTCTTTCATGATCTGTCTCTGTGCCCATAGGTATTTTACATCTCTAAGATTCCATTTCCTTGTTTGAAAATGAAGGGTTTGGATTGATAAGGTTCAAGATTCTTTTTGAGGCTGAAATTTTATGAGTGAATGTTTGAATTCACTTCAAGTAGAGTAACTTTCACACGGGGAGTTTTACATAAAGAAAAAAATTATTTTTATAATCAAAAATTCCAGGCTGCATACTGATTACCATCTATCATTTTTTATGTGTCTGGGGATAGGGGGCCAAAAGAGGGGGGAGGAATACAAAGGACCAAAATATGATATACCAATTTTCCATGATGAGCGTATTTATTATGCATTGCAAACATTAATAAAAGAGTTCTGAAAATCACAGCCATATTTTTCTTCAATGTCCATACAGGTCCTGACTTGGGTTATTTGGCTTCTATTTAAGCATTTTGTTTTGTGGGAAATACTCATTGTTTTGTGCTTAGCCTTACATTTATTTTGTTGTTGATGTGGTGTTTACTCTTTGGTTTTGGAGTACTGAAATAGTTTTTTGGGGGCTTATTTAATTTGAATTAATATTCAGAGCTTATTTAATTTGAGTTAATATTCATTGCACTCATAACAAATTTATAAACTGAGCTCTTCATTAAGTCTTTCAATTCAGCATATAAAAGTTATTATTCTATTTATAA
This sequence comes from Dasyprocta punctata, assembly GCA_004363535.1. Taxonomy (NCBI): domain Eukaryota; kingdom Metazoa; phylum Chordata; class Mammalia; order Rodentia; family Dasyproctidae; genus Dasyprocta; species Dasyprocta punctata. The sequence continues at coordinate 52,740 of RJWM01004085.1, read as the reverse complement.
GTACAACATATTTTAGTGATTACCTTTAAGGAAGCCTTTGATTACTGTTTGATCTCATTTACAAATTTAGTTAATTAAACAACTTCAAACTTTTAAATTGCATGTGTAGATTTAATATGTTTGATTTCTGTTTAATTACTTCAATTGTTGGATGAGCCTTAACAAGAAGTTAAGTAATGCTTATATGTTTTATAAATACAATTTATAAATAGGATTATTTTAAAGTTCTATTATATATTTCAAACTGCTGGTAAGATTTCCACTTAAAAACACATATAAATTAATTCTTCAGCTTTAGATTTTAAACTGAGATTGCAAGATAATCTAGCTATTTTGCTAGGTCAAAATCATATATATATAATAAATGAAAAACCAAATGCAGTTTCTTTTCTGTTTGTGTATTTTTAAATTTTTTTATTTTATGAAAAAATACAAAAAAATCTCATAATAAAATGATAAGAGAATAGCAACAATTGAACAGTTATCTGAGTAAAGTAGTTATCCAGAGTAGTTACTGGGTATTGAGTAGTTACTGAGTGAAATGGTTATCCAGATTACAAGACATAGACAAAAAAGATATTTACAAAGATGAAACAGATAATAACCAAAATTTTCTTTTCCATGAGCTAAGAGAAACTAGTAATATATGTTAAACAGCTTATACATACATTTAAGTATTTTTGAAACAGCAAAATACATAATTTGAAGAATTATTTGGACTACTTCCTATGCAGGGTTTCATTTTGTAATTGAGGTTGGCCTTGAACTCACTATGTAGCCCTGGATGACTTCAAGCCCACGATGATCCTCCTGCCACAGCCTCCTGAGTGCTGGGATTACAGGCATGTGCCACCAAGTCTAGCCCACCATTTCTGTAACATAAAAATATTCATACCATAGTTTTAGTCTCCTAAATATTCATGGTTAAAAATAATACCCACTAAAAAATTAATTTCATTGCCTGATATAACTTAGGGTCACATATTTCTAGCCAGTTGAAATCAGACAAATAAAAGAATATTGATCAAGAAGATATTTTGATGTGCAGACAGACATCCTCATGTGAAAACATACATTTAGGTGTGTAAATATCTACATATACAGTCCATATTTGCCCCTTACTTCAAGGCTGAAACCCTTCCTCCATTCACTGCACTTTCTTTTTTTTCTCATCGGCTCATGTATAGAGAATAACGAGGTTCATTTTGGTATATTGTATTAGAACACATATCATATTATAACATGTCTCGTCTATTCTCATCCCTAGTAATACATTCTCTTTCCTCCATCTTTCCTGTTTCCCTATCTCATCTCTTAAACTACAACTTCTAGGTTCCAGTTATCTGTCATTTGTTTGTTTTAGATTAATTTTGGACTGCTTATATAAGAGCAAATATGTGATATTTAACTTTCTGAGTTTGGTTTATTCCTCTGAATTGCCCTCCATTCCATATTCTTTCCTGTAAATGATGTGATTTCATTCTTCTTCATAGCTGAATAACATTTCGTTATGTGTGTATACTCCATGGTTTACCCATTCATCTATTGGTGGATATCAAGGCTATTTGCACAGTTTAGTTACAGTGAATCATTCCACTGTAAATGTGGGTATGTATGTATCACTATAGTATGTTGTGTTTAATTCTGTCAAGAATATATTAAAGAATGGTTTGGCTGACTCAAATAGTATATGTATTTTTAGTTTTTGAGGAATTGCCGTACTTTTATTCATAGTGGCTGCACTAGTTTACATTCCCACTAATGTGTAGGGGATTCTTTTTTCCTCCATCCTTACAGTGTTTGGTTTAATGTTGTGCATGTGCTTTGTATTTTTTAGGAAGCGAGGTGCCAGGAATCGAACTCAGGACCTTGCACTTGCCAGGCAGGTACTGCTTCACTGAGCTATATCCCTGGCCCTGTGTTGTATTCTTGATGAGAGTCATTTTAGATTTATTTGATTCTGGGTACACATTTAGTATAATTATACTGTGACTGGAGCTCAGGTCCCTACAATTGCTGTGCATGTGTGAAAGTTGTTGCTGATTCTGGTTGTGGAGCTTTGCTACTGATACAGTACTGAGACAGTACACAACACCGCGAGACTGCTGAATGTGCCACTACGCTATAGTCTGTGGTCATGTTGTTCTGCTCACTGCCTCCTTTGGGGCTACCAGAAGTGCTAAATAAATAGCACTAGAATAAATAAATACTTCATATTGGTAGATACTAACAGGAAACTGGTAAGAGTGTCAGGAAGCAGAGCTAGGGATGGAAAGGATTGCATCGAAGGGTTTAAGTGGGCAATGTGGAACAGAAAATACATCTAGAATAACAAAGAGTATTTACAAGTTGAATGGACTCTGTCTAGCTGCCTCAGTGGCTGGCACACCTGCACAGTTTCACATTCCTAACTATTGCTCTTTTTGGTCATCCCAACATTTTTGCTTTCTTCATCATATTGCCAGTGTCTTTTGTTTTGTATGTGGGAACTAAACCTTCTGCAGTTCGTTTTTGTAGTAACCGAAGCAATGATTTTATTACACATACTCTAGTTGGCTTTGTGGAATTCATTTTCCTATTGTAGCCAATCACTACAAATCTTCAAATGACAAACTCTTTCACCATTTTAATCCCCTGAGTCATTTATTATTGCTGCAAATGAATAAATTGCTTGGGGCCCAATTCTGTTGGTGATATGTGAGAGTTAGACTAGTAAATGTAAATCCCCTGCATATTGACTAAAAAAGAAAATGAAAAAAAAATAGATCCTGTTTTCCCTTAGCTTTTTGCACTGTTAATCAAAGCTAATTAAAATGCAGTGGATTACAAAAAATAGCACCAAGCTGGTCTATTGTATTAGAGAGTATGTAGCTGCCTATAAATATGTGTAGCCCAAAAATATAATCTTGTACCACTCTGATAGTCTCCCTATAGTCTGAATTTATTAGGTGCCTATCCTGTGCAAGGAAGTTTCCTATTTTCTAGGGAATTTTAAAACTTACACAGCACATTTTCTGACCTTAAAAATCCATAATTAGTTAGGAAAGGAAAAGATGTACCAGAAGAGGTAATAGCAATAAATTACAAAAATAGATGGAATTTCATAATAGCTTTATGAGAACTTAATCAACAACATTCAACTCTCGCTTTTCCACTGAATTCCATGTTAGTAGCTGTGACCCTTTGAAGCCCTGAAATAACATTGTACAGAGAATCTTATGTGGTGCACAAATTTTAGGAATCTTATTGAACACACGATGCTCTGACCCTGGCCATACTCCAAAAGTAATCTTCTTCCAGATTTCTATAAGGCAAACACTTTTTCTCAGATTATTATGTTTTTTTTCCTGAACTCCACCTTCAATTCAGTGTCTTGTGACGCCTCAATAACCCATTGAATTAGTTTGTTAGGACTGTTGTAACCAAGCCCCACAGAATGGCTTAAAACAATAGACATTTGTACCCGTGAAGTTTTATAAGTTGAAAGTCTGAAATGAGTGCTGACTTGGACCTGCTATCCTTGATCATTTTATGGGCCAGTCCTTCCTTGCCTCTTTTAACTTCTGGTCTTTGCTTACAAATGTTGACATTTTTCATCTTTCCTTGTAGAACCTTCATTTCTTCTCCTTGTATGTCATTTCATAGCTTTCTCCTTCTCAGTGAAAATATCCAAATTTCTGTCTTTGTGTCTAATTTTCCTCTTTTTATTAGGATATCAGTTATATTAGACTAGATTCACTTTCATGATCTAATTTTGCTTTGTTTTTCTCTGGTGAAATAAGGTCACATTCTGAAATCCTGGGAAATAGGATTTCAACATTTTTGTGGAGAGGATGTACTCAATCCATTACATTCACTTTCCAAAATAAATATTCAGAGTTATAATTTTCACATATTGTTTGGCAAATTGAGTAGCCAGAGAGCATTCCAGATTTTCCCAGTTAGTATTTTTGTTGGAGTTTATTGTACCACTTAAACTCAGGGTTTTGTTGTCTCAGAAGCAAAATGCATCCCTTAAAAAAAACACAAAGTTGCACAAAGAACATTAAACAGAGGTAAACGTAATGTATTTATTTATACTATGTCTTCTTCATAGGACAGTCTTTCTTCAAAGCTTGAAGGAAAGTGTCACATGGCTAAAATGCTGTATTTGAGGTAAATGCCATCATAAAATTATGTTAATGAAAAGTAAGAAAACTGCCACAGGAAATGCATTGCTGACCATGGAGATCATAGGCAGATCATTAGGAGAAAAGTCTATGTAAATTTTTTCTTTTCCTAATGTCCAAACTGGTTGTTCAGTGAAGTTTACTTGAATTCTACTCATGCCCTTGTTTATCTCCTCATCCAGAGAATTAATGTCACTGATATGAAATAGTAGGAAAATCAAAAAAGATAGAAGTGCTCTTTCTGTCACCTAGTTTGTGTTTTTTAGTTACTTCAATTACTAGTAAACTTTAGCATTTTAAAGAAAGTACTTCTGAGAAGAACACCACTATCTTCTAGGTCAAGATATCTTCCATTGAACAATGGCAGCAAGTAGGAAGGGTAAAGCAAAAACATTGGTACGTGTGAATGTAGTCAGTTCATTGAGGAAAGTGGATTTATTGTGTATAATCATAGCAATCTAGATTCTCACTTTTCATTCAAATTCATTTGATACATTTCCTTCTTTATGAAAACTTACGCAGACATCATGATTTTCCTCCTCGTTTTGGGGTTAATAAAATTCCCCATGGGTACTTAAAGCTGCCAAACACAATCTTCATTTGGTAATTAAAATATGCATCCTATTACAGTAAAGTGTGCCAAATGAGATTAAATGTTCTCTCCCCAACTCTATGCTGAGTCTTTCCTGTGTGGAAAAGCCTTAGAAAAGGGATTTAGAGACGGTGGGGGCTGAGAAAAAGGGAAAATAAAGACAAGGAATTTCCTATTTCACAGATAAATTTGTGAGGTGACTTCACGTGCTTTGGTTCTAGCAGAAATATAAAAATTCTTCTTCATAAAAGAGCTGTTTTGTGGGCTTTTCATAGAAAGCCTCTTCTGCTCTAGCACCAGCCTCTCGAACCTGAAGATCCCTTGTTACTAGAAATAAACGCTTGATGCTGGAAATCTTGGCTGCCTTTTATAGCTTCTTCAAGTCCTGGGAATCTGTGGTGTCTACAGCTTCTGTTGATTGAGCAGTGCATGCTGCTTTGATGGTTCTTCAGGACGCCCACGTGGACCCGCTCACATTCTGGGTGCGCCGCTGATCTATGGAACGAGTCACACTGCTTCACTTCAACGGACTGGGTGGGCTGTGTCGTGCCATAATCTTTCTCTAATCCATCATTCACTGTTTTTCAACCTCTACATTCTTCATATGCTGGTCCATCCCCAGTCTCCAGAGACCCTAAGCATGGGGGTGATTTTCTACCAGGCTCTCTGAAACAGTCTTACTGAGGCATCGCACCACTAAGCTTGAAATCCGAAGTCAGTTCACCCAGTCTTTCCTGTCTGGGTAAGATGAACTCATCAAAGACTACCAGCTCTCTAAAAATTTAAGTCTCAGATATTTTTGTCACTTTCACATCTTTTGAGTTAATATAGACTGATCTCACAGATTTCGCAAAATTGTATTGGAAAATATCTTCTTTGTAGTACTGCCCTTCGGAGTCTGCTATCGACCTTCTGTCTGTCTGGGATGAAATTTCTACTTTATTTCCCTCTCATGGAAGGAAGTACTTTTATTTTATCTATTTAATTTTTTTCATTTGAGACATGGTCTCGTTTGGTACTTCAGGTTGGCCTTGAAATCACTGTGTAGTTCAGGCTGGGCTCCAATTCAAACACAGTCCTTCTGCCTCAGCCTCCTAAGTGCTAGAATGCAGAGATTTCATCTTAGAAAACTCTACACTGCAGAGGCTAAACCACTGGGGAAGAAAGATGCAGGAATGATGTTATATAGTTCTTGAGTTTGTGTTGTACACACAAAATTCTCATTTTCTTCGTGTGATTTCAAGCTTTGTTACCAACTCGAACTCCTACCAAAGTATTCCTCATTTCTACTATAAGGTGCAGATAAAAAGAGTGCATGTCTACACCAGGCATGATGGTGCACACTTGTAACCCCAGGATTTGGGAGGCTGAGGCAAGAAGATTGTTGCAAATTTGAGACCAGCCTGACCCAGTCTCAAAAAGACAATAAAAATAAAAATAAAATAAAATAGTGCATGTCTATTGACACCTGGTTTTAACTGGCATTGATTTTAATGTGCATATGTGCTCTTTAACATGGAGAGGAAGTCATTTATTTGATGGCAGTGAGTGGAGTCACTTACTTGAGAAGTTTAACTCTGTCCCCTTGACTGACTATTTTTATGAGAACAAGAATTTAAACGAGTTATTCTCCCTTTCTTGTGCACTGCCCATGTTTTAATATGTCTTGTGACCAAATCAAGCCAGAGGTCATCCTGAGCTGGTAGTAGCATGCTATTCCCCAGGGCTGGGCAAAAAAGGTGTATCTTTTCTCTTGAGAATTTATAACATCAGTACAACCAACTAAAAGCTTTTTATTATTACCACATTCTCACAGTTCAAAATAGTCCTCAATGGATCAAATTTTGTCCCCTAAAATGATACATGGAATTCTGAACTCTTGGTTCAGAATGTGACATTATTTGGAAGTGGAATTGTTATAGACAGGCTTATTAAACATGAAGTCATACTGAAGCAGGGTGGGTCTCCAAAACCCATATGTGTCCCCATTAAATGAAAGCTCATATGTTATCAGTTAGTAGCACAAAGGGCAGGCCATGAGAAGACAGAGGCTGAGACTGGGTAATGCCTTTAAAGGCAAGGGGCTCCATGGATTTCTAGTTGTTCGTAGAAGGTACCGGAAAAGAATCTTCCCCAGAGCCCTCAAAAAGAGCTATCCTGGTAACAGTACCCAAATTTCAAACTTTTAGACTCTACAACTATGAGAAAATAGTTATTTCTTGTTTTAAAACATCCAGCAGCTCTAGAATACTAATGCACATCCCTGACTCCTAAAATCACTAAGTTAGTTAATGTTGTGACAAAAAGGAAATAATAATTATTAGTGAATGTGTGTAAAGTTTCCTGCCAAATAGATTTCTGACTCTAGCAGATTTCTCTTCTGATTGAAACTCCATCTTGGATTTGTATAGGAAGACCAAAGCTAGGAGAAAAACTTGATAAGGAGGGATGACAGAGTTGTCTAGCTACGGGCTGTGCTGCTAACGTTGGTGATGCTTAAAAGAAAAACATATGATGGCCATTCACACCCTGGCATTTGTGGTGTGGTGACTTATCATCCCCAGCCACCATCATAGTAAGAATATCCACAATTTTTATTATCCAGTTTGTCTCTGTCTTCTGTTAGTCACCTTTCCCCTACTGTAACAAAATACTTGACATAACAACCATAAAAGAGGAAAGGGTTATGTTGTGAAATTTTTCAGAACTGTTAGGCCATGCCTGGTTGATTCCATTGCTTTTGGGTCTATATTGAGTGTGTGGCAGAGAAAAGCCATTCCTTTCATGGAAGCTGGGGCACCTAGGAGAGAAAAAGGGAGGAGAGGCAGGTCCCACCATATCCCTCATAGGCGTGCTTTTAGTGGCCTAACTTCCCTTCATTAGGCTTTGCATCGCAAAGTTCCATTATCTCCCAGTAGCACCAACACCTGGGGAGCAGCCTTAACACGTAACTTTTGGGGACAGTTCACATTCATGCTACAGTCTTTATTACCTACTTCTCTCCTCTAAATTCTAATCCCATATTCCACTTCATCAACCTCTGGATAAAATGAGATTTTGCCTTAAATAATTACCTTCATGTTACATTGTCTATGGTCAATCTGGAGTAGTACAAAAGGATGCCAACAGGACCCAGAATGTCACAGTAAGTATTCTGATGCCAGAAAGAATCATTTCTCAAGTTACTAAAATTTTTAAATTTCTGTTTTGCAAAATTACATATATAGGAAAAATTAAAAAGGAGGAAATGTAAATATGTTTTTTATATATACTTGTGGTCAGTATTGACCAGCATCTATCATTTGCCCCGCAATTTTCCCAACAGTTAAAATACCTACAATGGATATTATGCATTCCCAGGCTGTCAGCTTTGGCTGAATTACAGAGTGCTCAATTATACGCTAATCGAATAGCTGCCCAATGCAGGCCACGTAATGACTTCCTGATTATCTGCCTTTAAATGATGAATGAAATGAATATGTAACATTCTGTTCAAATATAGCATACTTAGCATGCCAAATGAAAACTGATTTTGTGCTCCTCTCTCTGAAAAACGTATATTTTATTGTAATTCAGTTCAATGGTTGTTTGGTTGTTTGGTTGCTTGTTTTCCAGTCATCATGATAAACACTAAATGAACTACGTAGAAGAACATTAGTCTTCTTTTTTGGTTTCCAACAGATGCTAAAGGTGTTAAATATTGTTTAGGTTATTTAGGTTCTTCTCTTTGCATCAGATCCTTGAGAGAGAAATGAGAAAGGTCATATTCTTATGAACAATTTTTCTTGGCAATATTTTAATACATTGATAAAAAACAAATTATGAGTGTATTGCAGAGACAATAGCATTAAAATCTGAGTAAATTCTTTGATATCAAAGTACTTTTTATAAAGCATCAATTTATGACATTAGCATCAGAAAATATTTAATGATTTACATCCAATTGTATGTCTGCTCTATATTAATAGTATGCATGACTATAATAGTTCTTTGCATTACTTTTTATCTAACTTTACCCTCCATATATTAATTTTCTAAAGCTAACTCTAGAAATTGTATGGGGATATTTGCTGCATATAATATTTACTTTTAAGAAAAAAATCTTCCACTCCCCAGAACAAGAGATAGGACCAGCAACTGAATGAAAAATAAGAAAGGAACAGTGGAAGGAGGGAAAGAGAGTTTCATTACTCTTTCTAGCTAAAGAATATTTAATACTCCAAAATTAAATTGGGACTTAAGCAGTGGTCATAGCAAAGGTCTTGTATGATACATACTGTGGAGCAGTTTCATTTAACATCTTTTGAAAATCTCCAGTAATGTTACCTTCATATGTCTATGGCTTTCATTAAAATTTAAAAACTCTTATATTTATTTCACAATATGAAGATAATTGATTTAGTACTCTCTTTACAATACCTTCCTTCCCTTTATTTCTCCATCCAACTTGGTCTTCTCTGAGTCCCATCCTGCTGCTTTTACCTCTTCTTTTTGTTCTTCTTTGTCTTCCTTTTCATTATGCCTCTCCTCCTCTATCTCTTTGTCCACTTCCTTCTCTCCTCTTCTTTTTCACATTTTTTGTTCTTTTCCTTTTTGTTTTTTCCCTATGTACCTTTTTCATTTGTTTCTATAAGAAATGAATTAGCAGTTCTATGGATAAATTTAATACACACACACACAGATGGAGAATAAAATGAAGTATCTTGAATCTTCATTAAAGACTATGAATCCTGTGCATTTTTAAGCCATTAACACAAAATTTAAATGCACCCTTTCCTGAGAATTTTCAAGTGTAATAACAAAGTCTCTCACATAATTGCTGGGTTCATTGAAAAAGTTTTGTTATTGAATGTTTTATTCCTTTTGCAATGTGTGTGTGTGTGTGTGTGTGTGTGTGTGTATCTTTTTCACAGCTACAGCAATTATGAGACCAGAATTGGAATTAAAATATCTTAAAAACAAATTTAAGATTTTTTGGTACAGTTGTATTATGAAAACATTGTTTTCAATGCCAGTGAATTACACTCAATTTGATTTTTCTGCTAACTGTTTTACTGCATTTATTTGTTATGAAGCATGTATTTTAATATTTCTGAAATTATACATGTACCTTACAACTGATGTGTGGCATGTAGTAGTTAAATTTGTAGTATTTTTCCTCCCTTAGTGATAGCTTGATCATCATACACTTAATAGAATAGAGCATTAATTATACTAACTATAATGTCATTAATGAGAACAAATGGATACAATTAACAAAATTATATAGGCATAATGTATAGAATATTTTGATTTCATCTTTTTATAATTTACACTTTGTAAAATTCATCCTTTTATAGAATTTGTAATGTATAAAATATATTACTGTGTAATAAATGTATATAACTTATAAAGAAATATTTATATAGTGAATATATATCACAAAAAGATTTATAAATGGATAATATGATCAAAATAATGGTTCCAAATTTCCAACCAGTATGCTGCATTGTTTAATACCTTTCCTCTTTTGTAAATCTGTTTAGGCAAGAAAAAAGTAAGGAAAGGAAACTTTAAGTACTTGGAGAAGGGGATTAATATCTCTTGCACAGGAGATGATGTTTTGGAAAAGAGTTCGATAGATAACAGCAATGCTCTTTCTTAGGATGGTTGTAGCCACTTGGGTTTTTCTTTTATTATTCACACTGTATATATGTATTATATAGACTTTTGTGTAACGTGTATTAAAATATATATTTACTAACACATACTTATTTTACATATTTTTAGTAAACTTTTTACTGAAATGTGGAAAACTGAAACGTTATCACTCTATTTTGCTTATAGCATGTTATTACTCTATTTTGTTTATTGTTTACAAGTGTTAGGCGCTGTTCTATGACATTAATGATATATAAGTAGAAAATATTTTGTGTAAGATATTGCATTTTACTGGTAGAGAAAAACAAGGAACAGGTTAATATATATATATATATATATATATATATATATATAGTCTTTTTGAGACAGAGTCTCACTATGCAGTTCAGACTGGCCTTGAGCTCACTTTGAGGCCTAGGCTGGTCTCAAACTTGCAAGGATCCTCCTGCCTCAGCCTCCCGAGTGCTGGGATTGCAGGTGTGCGCCACCATGCCCAGCAACAATATATTTTTATAACTGGTAAAAGTCATAAAGAAAATAAAATCAGCATAGCCCAGTAGGAATGACTAAGGCTCAGGCTGTTGTATTAAGATTTCAATAGAACATCTTTTGCTATGGGAATTGCTAAAATGAGGTTGATGAGTTCTACAGTGTACCCCAAAACCTGTTCACTCCTATTCTGCCCTAGTAAAATGACCTGTGATTTAAAGCTCAAAGACCGATTGATCTCTGATATCCCTGCAACCAATGGTCCGTCATCTGCCTAGACCCTTTGAATAAGGAGACTATAGGGTTTTATAGGACTTTCTTCCTTTTGAATCCAATGGTTCATTCCAACTATCTGTGGGTTCACAACCATCTCTCTTCTCAGCTATCATATAGCATGCATTTTGAGTGCAGATGAAGCCCTTCCTATGTGCAATCTGATTGTACAGAACAGAAAATAGCAACCTCTACTCAAGTAGCAAAAGCTCCATTCAAGATATCTGATTCCTTAGTGGTAAATCTACATGATTCATTAAGCATCAGCTGGGGTACTTAATCTGGTCTGTACTCTTAGAATTTGTAAATGCAAAAATATCCACATACTGGAATAAGAATGAGAAAATCTTACATTTGTCCCAGCATTTTCACTTCAGTTATGTATTTCCTGAACAGATTACTAATGAAAAATATAGATATATAATTTGTAATTAACAAGTGTCCCTTGACATCCTGCTTCCTAATGGGAGAAAGTGGTAATGGGTTTTCTCTAGTCTATTACTGGAAAGAGAGGGCAAGTTGAAATTGTTCAGTGATACTGTTTTCTATTTCAAAACTGTCTGTGTGTATATGTTTAATATCTCCATATTCCTGATTTCCGTGCATAGAAAATACAAGTTGTAATAATCCCAATAATAATTTTTTCTTTTGACTAGATAAATAACTATTCTTCATTTATCAGACCTTAACTGAGAAAAAATGAAGAGGAAGCCTTCTGAGTAAGAAGGCAGTTGTGTCCTGTAAGCGCCAATCTTAAATGTGAAACTTCTATAACACAAAAGCATTACCACCAGGTTTAAAAGTCTGTGTTGCACAATCAATAACAGCACTGGGGGAACTTTGCTTCTATTTTTCATCTCACATTGTCCTCAGAACTTACTTACTTCCAATAAAGATGGCCTCCCAGCTCACACTATCCTGTGCCCATTTAGCTGTTTCCTAACTCCTACCTTTTAATCTGGATTTGCCATGGGCAGGAGAAGTTGCCTTGGTCATCATGTGACAGCCCTTGCCATGCTAACCTGCTTACCATTTCATTTGCATTTTCATGAAAATTCATAGCTTCATATTTCTCCCATCTTCCATGGTTTGGATGTAATACCTTGGTGATATTCTGTTTTTCTGAGTTTTACTGAATTCATTGAGACTTCCAAAGTCCAAAATTTATGGCTTTTCGAGAGATTAGTGATGATAGCTATTGACTCTTCTTATCCTTCTTCTTTTCACTTTAATGAATGGTGTCTGCATAAATATAAACTAGAAAATTAGGATGGTCCAAATAAAAATTTTTTATACTTTAATTAATATTAAAAATATTCAGTAAATTTTAAATTTGCCATAATCATACCCAATCTTCCATGAGCTTCTACAATTTGATTCCTTGCTGTCTACTTTATATGGTTAATTTAATGCATTGTGTTATTGTTATACTCTATACATATGTGTGTGGTATTCTGATAATGGCTCATTAAATTACTTATATGTTATCCTGATACCTGTAATTTAATGTGTTTTGTTATCAACAAAGTTTTCTCTTAAGTAAAATAGAAAGCATACGCGTTACCCAAGGCTGTACTCATAATAGTAAGGCAATGCTCATTCAAAGTGCCTGATAGATAGGCAATACTACAGTATAACTGATATTGCCATGTTTTGGTCATTGTTGTGCTTTATATCATTTTTGCAGAATAAATGAGAAACCCAAGTTTTATAGTAATGAGCTTGCTTCAAAAGTTCTAATATGATAGGACTCAAGTTGGAACCAAGAATTAAAGTTTGCACAACCATTATTTCCAAGTTACATTTAGAAGTTTTGATTATTTTGTGGCTGAAAGTCCTGCACTTTCTAGATTGCACTAGTTGCTGTTTGCATAGTATGTTTCTTTTTATTTTTCTTACCCCATTCTACTCATTTCTTCTCTAGAATGGTTTCTGTAATTGCCACCGACTTAACTTCTCACCATGCACTCTTGAGGGATAGGAGGGGATGAGGTTAAGAAGGGACCTGAGAAGCTGCCCCTTTATCATGCTTTACATCTTTTTATCTCACTTCTTACCTCCTTTGCCTGTGTAAGGACTTTGCATTTCTTTTCTCTTAAATATGTCAAAGTGCATGTTCTTATTTAAATTGCAGTTGTAGAGAAGTCCTTTACAGTTCTATCAGACACATAAAAATACTTTTTATTTTTAGTTAATGTTATCAAGAACACTGTGAAATTAGATAGCCTTACCACAAGTGCCAGGAACTCAGGGCCAGGACCAGAGTGAAGTCAATGATGCACCGAGGTGCAGACAGAAAGGGCGCCCTTTCTTCTCCTCAGCGCCCCTCAGTGAGTGTCTCCTCCAGTTCTTCATCAGGGGAACTTCCTAACCTCCCTCTGGCTCAGGCACTGAAAGAACTATGCAGGTTTTTTTTTTTCCTAAATTCAAATGTTTACTGGTTGATTCTAAGATTCAAAAAGAAGACACTTTGCCATTTTAGCATTTTCATAATAATGGGCTTAGTTGGTAGCCCTCTTGGAATTTGCATGGCATGATGACAAGTTTAAAATCAGACAACGTTCTAGTAAAGGCCAGGTGTTCAAAGTATAATAAACAGCTCCCTAAAGATTAGAAAATGAATATTTAACTAGATGACTACATTTGATTTCCTTCATCCATTTTTTATTATTTCGCTGAAAACCTTCTTGATGGAAATCACACTGACAGGATTTTAATATCTTCTGGTAAATGAAACCTGTCATTCTCCTGGGGTTAGTATTTCTTTGCAGACCCATTTGGTAAACTTTAGTGACCAGTAATTTTCTTCATAGTTACGACTTAAGGAATTCCGTGAAGATTGTTCACAAAGAGGACAGAGTCTATCCCAAGGGATTCATAATTATTATGAAACTAGTTATATAATTGGATCCCATTTATAAGAGTATGATGATTTTTGGGAGGGAAAAATAGCCTCATATGTAGACATTTTAGGTACTTAATTATTTTGTTATTTTCCTTTCAGAGGCAAAGGGATCAGTCTTGCCCATCAAAACAGAATTCGCTATAGTTCTGGGTCCAGTCTTGAAAAGCTAGTTCACAGAACTGATAGTTACTAAAACTTAGCAGGTAGTACAGTCATTTGGAAGTCAGGGGTAGGATATCTGCCTTCGCATTTCTAATGTGCTCTGATTGTATTTCCAGATACTACAGTTCCAACATCAGATTTTGCTAAGTAGGTATTTTCCAATTAAAATTGACAGTTTTCATTTGATTTTATGTTGGGACTCAGAGGGAAGTCCCAAAGCAATCCAGAAACCTGATAAAATCGTTGAAATCCTCTTCTACACTGCTTATTCCTAACTGTTTCCATGTCACCTTCATTTTTACACCCGCGCTGGAGAAGACCTGAGTGTAATTCTCATTTTGTTGGTGGTGTTAATGTGTGCTACCCACATTAAAGGAAATTCACAAGTGTGCTTTTGGTGTGTGTTGTAAGTTCTCTTAAGAGTCTCACAGAAAGTCAAACCTGATAGGAAGGCATATTTGGGAGTCAGTTGACAGAGTTATAAGGTGTCCTGTTTTGCAACTTTCACAATGCTGGCCCAGTATATCCCCTTGCACTGAATTGAATTAGGTCCAAGTCTAAGATAAATAATAATTTCTGGTTCTCTTTCTCTCTAAATGATGAAATGAATACTTTTATTCCATAGAGACACACATAAATAGCTTGGATGACCTTTAAGAGGAAAATAAAACTATTCAAAGGAGAAACTTTTTTGTTTAAACAACTTGTTGTTTGTGTTTTGTTTCTTCAAACTATTTTTATCTTGGCTTCCGTGTCGTGTTTGTTAATGGTTCTAGTGACAGGTACTATATTTCAGCATTCGCTCAAATCCTCATGGAAGCAGCAACTGAGACTGCAGCAAACCTGACTCTGTCGGGTTAATCA
This sequence comes from Dasyprocta punctata, assembly GCA_004363535.1. Taxonomy (NCBI): domain Eukaryota; kingdom Metazoa; phylum Chordata; class Mammalia; order Rodentia; family Dasyproctidae; genus Dasyprocta; species Dasyprocta punctata. The sequence continues at coordinate 37,646 of RJWM01004085.1, read as the reverse complement.
CAGATTTCCAAACTGGGTTTAGCTCAAGAAAAGAAACCCAAGGTTTCCCGGTGCATGAGGATCTTGGTTTATTCATATAAAGCTTTTCCGTCACCCACTCCAGCATAATGCTTCTGAAATGCAGAAACCTGTCACTTCTGAGATAAACCCACTAATCCACCTCTGTCCTTGGCATTCTCTGTGTTCTGCAGGCCGATCTTTTCGGTGTGGATATTTCCTATCACTTATGCTCAGCTCTACCTTTGTGTCCTAAGCTGATAGCTTTACGCTATGCTTTTCTTGTCTTCCAGATTCAACGCAGACATCCGGACGACGCTGTGGTGCTTTGCGAGCAGCCCCCAGTCACAGCGTGTCTGTAGGTAATCCCCGGAATGATAGTTCATGTGTTAGGAACCTTAAGAGCTGCCACTGTGTTTGCCCAATCACAGCATCTGTGAGGTCTTGATCCGAAGTGAATATGCAAATCAAACCAAGTCTCCTTGGTTTTTTCTTGTTCTTAGTTAAGTTTCTCACCTCTCTTGTTGCTTACATGTATACAAATGGAAATGCATGTGTTCATCCAAAAAGCAAGTAGCTGTTCCTTCCTCACCTAACTTTAGATTAGTTATCTGGGTCCTTTACTACACTCTCCATTCGCCACTACTCAGAATGTTCCTTTTCATTGATTTCATCTTTAAACTAGAAACTACTTGCTGATAAAGCTGGAATTTTATTCTCAAACTCACTTTATAACCCACAGGTCCTGTCATGGAATTTCTTAAGGAACTTTGTTGGCATGATGGACTTCAGTAATCGTAACTGAAAACAAAAAAATTATTTTGATAACCATAAATAGACCAGAATGTAAAATTCCATCTCTGACTCCATCAAGGTTCTGTTGTATGCATGCACATTATTGATCTAGTGCGATCTTTATCATTGGTGTGCACTCCCAGCCATCATCCAGAGGTGGCTTCTCTGCCAGATGAGCACTTGCTGATATCCCCTTTGCCTCTGTTGTGCGCATTGTGTTAGAAGAAGAAAGTCCATGTTTTAGGGAGACCTGCAGTGTTCTAATGAGGCCCAGAGCTGGTGGCTTTCACCGCAGAGTGCACCCTGTTACCCAGCGTGTTTCAGCCTAAGCGTTAGCCAGTTGGTGAAGGAGATTTTGGAAGACTTCCAAGTTATCATTAATTATGTGCTTCTTTGAAACTTGACTGTCTTTGCTGTCTTTATTGATGGCCTTTTCTCTATTTAGTAACCAGTTTGCTTTGCTTTTTTTTTCTTTCAGTACTTAACTTTATTTACAGTTTTTTTCCCCATGAAATAGAAACATGATGTAACACCAAGGCAAATTTTATATTGCATTAAATTCACTCAAAAACTTTAAAAAGACAATATGATGATACATGTCATAGTACTTCAAAAACTAGGAAGAATTCTACAACCCCATGTTTTCCTAAAAATAAGATCTAGCTAGAAAATAATCAGCCTTGACAACCAGAGATCCAAAATGCCAACCCTGATCAGCCTATCCCTGTCTCTCCTGCCTTACAAAGTAGCTACCAAGAAAAAAATAGCGAGGGCAAAAAAGGTGAGGACTGGATGACTGGGGCTGGTGTTTTTGTTCTCTAGATGACAAGGTTGATTGTTTTCCAGGTAGGTCTTATTTTCAGAGAAAGATGGTAGCTGATGTAGTGGCAAACACCTATGACTCCAGCACCCTAAGAAGCTAAGGCAAGAGGTTCCCAAGTTCATATCCAACTTGGTGACTTCGGGAAGCCTTGCGTCAAACCTCAGTTCAAAGTTTGTGGTTCAGTTCCCAGAATCACGCAGAGAGACACACGAACACACATACATACACACACACACACACCTCCAACTAAAAGGAACTGACCATTTTTATTATCATTTACTTTTAAGTAAGTGACTTGGGTATGTCTAACTTTTAAACCTGTGACATGAAGCATTTCGGTATTCTCTGTGGGGTCTTAATGGGCTTTTAATATTATTTTTATTTTGTGTTTTTATGTGCAGGTATGCATTCTATATAGTTATAGCTTTTGTGTGTGCATACAGGTGTGTGTGCTTTTCCAGTTGTTTCTTTTCATTTTGCTTTTTGTGTGTATGTGTTCATGACTTCAGAGAATAAACTTTAGGATAATGCTGATACTTCAACTTTAAAAAGGACAAGTCTGTGGGATTTGAGGGGCACGGGCAGATCAGCAGGAAAAAGAACAAGCTAAGAAAAAATTAAATAGTTCCCAAGGAGCATTTTACTTACTGAAATATAATCCCAAAGGAAATCACTGTAATGTAAAAGACTTATGATAAGAACTCTTGATATTAGATACATGTAAGCTATGGTCAGAGGACCCAAGAAATTGATGAGCACAAGTATTGGCTGCTATGTTTGAAAACAATTCAAGGGTGGATTCTGAAATGGAGTCCTCTGTTGAATAGATGCTTTGGCAACCTTGGTATTATTGATCTATTGAAGACAAAGGGGAAAACATTCTGATCAGTATGCTAAGAAGAGTTTGCTTCCTGGGAAAGGCAGTCTCATGCTTCCTAACTTTCCACTGCAATTGCAAAGCCCACCTAGGAAGATACAGGTTTAAATTATTAAAGATACCAAGTTTTCTAGCCTTGAAGCAGAATTTTCAATATTCTGTACATATTACCACATCTTGTTTGGAAATATACATTCTTCCCTTGTTTAAAGATGGAAAGAAATGTAATTAACTCTGAAGGGGGAAAAGTTTGCCAAGGTGCAAAAACTCCCTTAAATGTATTAAAATATAACTTGGATTTTAGACAAGCTTTAGGCATTGGCATATCTTAGAAATTGAATGACCGGCCACATATTTGATATATATGTCAACATCAAAATAATCTCTGGACAAAATTAGTGTTGTTGTTAATATTTTAAATCGTTAGATAACGTGATGTAGTGTCCAGTTTATACACAAAGATTTTCCAGTTAAACATCCTACTTTCTTATTATGGTGTGTATTAAGTCTCTTTTGAACATAAAGGAAAAAAAACATAGAATGTAGAAAGAAGGGCAAAGTACTCTACTTTCACAGAAGATACTCCAGCTGGCAGCCAATGTATGAGTTTTGGAGCAATACAGACCTGTGAGGAGTCCTGTCTTAACACTTTACTATTTATCTAATCTTGGCGAGCTATCCATTATCTTCAAATTATAGTTTCCCAACTTGTAAAATGAAAATAAACACAGAACCCATCTAGTGACTTTGCTGTAAAGATTGAATCTTAAAATGTGGAAAATATGTAGCAGCACCTGAAATAAAATAAATACTAAAAATATATCAGGTATACATGTTGTTCTAGTAACTGTATGAAGGCTTCAGTGGAATAGATAGAAATGCATTTGATTCCAGTACAGTGGGCCCTTGCTCAGCTGGTGAGATACATCATAAGAAAAATCTTTTATTTCTCTCATGACATGTCTGTAAATATATTTTGACCCTACTGTTCTTTGAATTGGAAGTCACCAGCAGCACATAAATTGCAAAAGACAGAGGTATGACAAGGTCTTTTTTCTACTTTAACTGGATTGCTCATTAGTACTTGCTAATGAGAAAAGTTTACCTTACAAGCCAAAAAGAGTACAACCCTCAGAGAGAAATAAAAGAAGTCAAAAGGCCAAGGTTAAAATCCAGGGATCTATGTCAAACCATGCCAGTGGGTCATTCAGTGTTAAGAAGAGGTGGCCACAAGCAGAAGGTACCTTCAGGGAGGAGAAAATAGAGTCCAAATCGGCATAGCTGGGATGAATTAAAACAGTGTGTTCCTAAGCAGTAATAAGAGTACCATTAAAGGGTTTCCTTCAGTGTTCAGACAAAAAGTTAATCTGAAACATAAAGAATTTTGATGCCAATAATACAAAAATATTCCTTTGTAAACAGTATGGCCATGTAACATGCAAACTTATTCCTGATATGGTGGGTAATAGAGGTAGGATCATGGTACAATTTGCAGTTCAACTCAAAGGATCTTGTTTGGAAATAAGCATTCTCTGATCTACTCAAGTCTCTGGCCCTTGTACAAATAAATGTTTCAGTTTGTATTTTGAATGGATACATTTGCTCATTTGTTTCATCTTTCATAATTTATTTGGTTTTGTCTGGTAAAATGAGCACATCATAATCTTTTACTGTCTGCTGTTTCATTTTCATCTCAGCATGTTGATATATTTATTCTACTCTTACTTCATTTTTCTCATTGTATCCAAGACACAGAGAAGGTTTCTCTACTTAGCTGTGCTCTGCAGCTGTCCAGTTATTCTCCATTAAACATTCAGTAAGATCCTAATCCAACATACAGCTTCTTCCTTGCCTAGAACCCTTTGCTGACTTTCTGAACTCTACGTCGACCTAGCCAGCCCCCTTGACGGAGTTGCAGCCTAACTCAATGGGTCATAGTACCTTCCTGGAACATTCTAGTACTTCCTCAACCTGAGATTTCTGTGTTGGGCTGTTCTTCACCTATGTTTCCCAAGATGAATATCTTTTCATCTTTTGTTTATACCTGTGCTCAGATAACTATGTAATTAGAGATTTTTATTTAATTTACAGAATGTTATTCTATCATCAATTTACAATCTTTATAACAGCATTATCAAGACTTATGCTGGTTATTTAGTTACTTTATTATGGACTCTTCTGATTCTATTAACATGTAACCTACATGAATTTAAGGACTTTTGGTCTTGACTGTAACTACTCCTAGCAACCAGAGAAAAAGACTTGGCCATTGGTAGGTGCTCCATAATATTATTTTATTGTTTTTGTTTTTTACTGATGAATGAATAAATCTCAGCTTTGTCATGATTTGTGACTTTTTTTAATTTTTGGGTTATTTAAATTTTATTGAAGATATACAATGTGAAAGAACTGAAACCCTAGGGTTATACACATATACTTGATTCTTTTCCTCTAAAACGAGGGCTAACCAGTATGTTGCTCTCCTTGGTGAACTCCTACGTGCTACACGCAGACAGATTCTGAGCTTATATTCTGTTTGTGAAAGGATACCCATAGCCTACCAGAGGGAAGAGAATGTTCTCTTGTCACAGAAATGTCCTTCTTCCTTAATAATATCACAGAACAGATACGTTTTCAAAATATCTTCCTTGTGGGTTTCATAAATTCCTCGTGTATACCATGCTGCTTGAAGCTACAGAACTTTTTTATGTAAACAAAAATCACTTCCTTTCTCCCTCTCACACACTGTGCTGACTTCCCTCTCCTCCACTTGACTTCTTTGATAATACTCTTCCTTCTTCAGGCTCAAAGCCTCTCAATCCCCCTTCCATCTTCCCAGAGTAGGGTAATTCTTCTGCCTCACCATTCATGACCTGTGGAACTTTCCTTCACAGAACTTGGCATTATCATCATTGTACATATATCTGCGTCATTAGAAGATTAATCTCTCTTTCCCTAACTGTCTATAATATCTGTGAGGGTATCACTATTTTGCTCCCTACTTCCCAGTTTGTTGGGAGCATGATGTTTCCCTTGGAGACTCATTGTTTATAGAATAGCATGCTCATTCCAGAGTATCAAATGTGTCATGAGACATAATTTTTAAGCATTGCCCTTCATTATTTTGGTGTGTTCTCACTCCTGTGGTTTTGTGTTTTTATGTAAAGATAATGCTTTTATTGAATAAAGTCTTTAATCAACCATAATAAAGGATTTTGAAAGAGTGAGAAAAATATAATGATAAATAGATATTTGTACCACATTGCAACAGATGAGATTGAGTAAGACCCAGAAACTTTCTATCTGTGGCTTGAAACTGTTGAAAGTTTCATCCATATACTTTGACTTGCATTGTTCACTACTATTTTCAAGTTTAATCTGTGTTATATTATAGACATGAATAATTAAAACTTTCTTTATCATTATAGAAACACATTATAAACAAACAATTCTTTTGCCTTATGCTGACTGTGTCTTCCTGCCTCTAAAATGTTTTAGGCATTAAAAAAAAACCTTATGTATTGATCGATTTACTACTCCACTTAGCTGGTTTTGCTCAGTTGTTTTAAACCCACTTTGAAACCCCTTCCTATTTTTAAAAAAGTGAATATGTGAGCATGAATAAGCTATTTTCAGAGCTAGCTGCTTATATTTATAACCTTGAGGTTGTCTTTGATCCTAAATCAGCTTTTAATTACCATTTGTAGCTACATTGGGTAAGAAAAAAATGATTCTATTATTTCCAGAACACAGCAAGGATATGACCAGTACTATCTCATGAGTACAGTTATTTTAAGATTTTTATTACTAATTATAGTTGGTTTATTATAATTCATTGTTCACTGACCTTCTAGGCTATTTACTTAAGGTTCTATTCAGCATTACAGCTACTTCTGCAGCTGCTATTCCTCTGAGATCCTATGGCTTCATGAGAGTAAGAGAGCCTCTATTTAGAAGAAGGTGTAATTGGGCTCAAGGCAAACACTTAACTTGGTGTCCCCTGGAATATGCTCCAAGAGGGTGTCTTATTTCTAACTCTAAGGCAAGTTTAAGTAAGTAAAGAGAATGGTAGGTAAATCCTTTCATTACTATAGCAGCAATGAAACCTTTCACTTACCTGTCTACTCACTCAGTTACCTAGCTATCCAGTTTTCCCTTTGTACTAGATTCCTACTTTATAAATGTTTTCTTGACTTTCCATTCCCTAGTCAGGCCTCATTTCTTTTTTTGCAAAGAAAAAATAGTAAGTTTTTAAGGTTTCTGTGCAATGGATTTATTTCATAAGCATTACTGAGAGCCACCTCAGTAAAACTTCGTGTCTGGAACAAATTTTGCAACATGAGCAAACATTTATTATCAATGAGCTGCAAAATTGAAGCATTCAACGTTTCTGTAAGGACCTCCCAATCTCTGGTTATGAGGCCATTTGAGAGTTTGTAACAATTCTAATGACAAGAGCAACTAATTTTATAGTCAAATCAGGTAACAGAATCCACCAATGGGTTTGTGATGCATGCCTGGAAAGGAGTACAGAGCGACTGTGGCATGCCATTGACTAAATATATTTAAGAGTTTTAGGCTATGCTCTGCTATTTCCCCCTCCTTTGTGGCAACACAGACTTTTTAGTCAACCCCCAAAATTCTAAACTTCGCTCTTCACACACACACACACACACACACACACACACACACACACACAATTATTTTAGCACACATCATCCTAACTGATAAGTTCTCTGAGGAAGACTTAGGGATATTTAAAATTCTTACCTTAGACATCAGTAGATCTCTTCAGGTGCTGGCTTGCATCCATTCAACTATGCATTTCTGATAAACTTGATCAAGTGCAGACTGACTTCTCTGAGAGTGAATTCAGTGCAAAGACGATTATGCGCCACTGTCTATATTGAAATACTTCAAAGGAAATTTCAGGCAGCATTAAAGGGAAGCTGGCATCTCACTTCCTACCTTGCTGAGTTACAGATTCAGTAGTCTTGTGGTGGGGTTACAGTAGAAGTGGAGCCAAGCTAGTGTGAAGATCTGGGGACAGCCTGCCACATGGGAAGGCACATTTCTGCACTTCTGGGTCGGTAGTCAGACCCACGCCTGCCAGCCGATAGGGCATTATCTCCTCACCAGAATCGCCCAGGTCACTGTACTGAACACACTCTGATACTTCTCTCAGTGGTTCCTCTAGACTTCAACCTAGGAAGTTAGCAATAGAAGAGATTCAGGAAAAAAAAAAATCGACCCAGAAACATGGCTCACTGGCTCCATCTCAGCGGCTCTTACTCCAGGGTCTGAGTTTGATGTTTACTTAGTGACAGAAAGAAACAAAGGATTCAGAAGAGCTTAATTGGACTAAAATGAGTCTGTTGGGCTACGAGGCTTTTATTTATTTGCTTATATTATTGAGGAAAATATACATAGCATGCAAGTTACTGTATTTAAATGTATAGTAAATTCAGTACCAATAATCCATAAACTGACTCCTAGCACAAGCATTGCCTGCGCTGATGTAGGAGATGAGGACCGAGACAGAGTGAGTGGGACAGGAGGAGCGCGGCATCTTCCAACCCTGCGCCCTCTGGAAACATCACCTTCCGCACTTTTCCATCTTCCTAAACAGAGACTTTGTAATCATTAAATGCTACCTCTCACCACTCTTGGTTTTGGCAACTGCCTTTCTACTTTCTCAAGTCTAGTTACTGCATGCGTGTGCAGTCAAACTATTTTCATCCATCTGTAACTGACATTTCACTTAGCAAAAGCACTTTAAGTTTCATCCATTGCATACCATGTATCAGAATTTTCTTTTTTTTTTTTTAAGATGAGTAATCTGTTGTAGGTCTACGTCATATGTCGTATTTATGTCCTCATCTTCACATGGATGCTTGCATTGTTTCTATGTTTGAGTAGCTGTGAAAAATGTCACTATAAACATATTGTACCCATGTCTGTTTGAGTTCCTTCTCCCAATTCTTTTGGATCTATAATCAAAAATGGAATTGCTGGAAGATGTAATAATCTTTCTGTTTAATGTTTTAAAGAACTACACAAGGCTGAAGTGGCTGAACCATTTTAAAATTCCCAAAACAGCACACAGGGACTCAATTCTTCCTTTGTAGCCATACCAGTGAGTATAAAGTAGTAACTCAGGAGCTGATTTGAATTTCTCTAATGATTAATGATGATGTTGAGCATCATTTTATGTTTATGGCCCATTTTTTTAAAAAAAATTATTCAATGTTTTTTCTTATTTTTATTTTTTATTGTTGTTGGTGTTGCTGAGCTGCACAAATTGTTTCATACAATCTGATTATTAATCCCTTATGATATACATAATTTGCAATATTTTCCCCATTCCATATGAGAATGAATATAAGCCACCTGGACTGAGGTCCATGACAATTTTGAAATCAATCAAAAGCTAACTTCTCTTACTTTTTACTTTTTATTTGCAACCTTTCCTTCATGGGAGAATGAGGATAAAATCTAATTTAAGATATGAGAGAAGTGCTGATTTGTCATATTTTTTAATATTTTTATTTATTTATTTATTTTATTTTTATTTATTTATTTATTTTGAGGCAGGACCTCACTGTGTAGTCCAGGTTGGCCTTGAACTTGCTTATGTAGCAAAGGCTGGCTTCGAACTCTTAATGATCCTCCTGCTTCAGCTTCCTGAGTGCTGAAATTACAGGCATGCACCACCATGTCTGGCTCTGTCTTCTTTTTTAAATGTAGTATATCTCTTTCTTTTTGGCATATGCTTAGATTAATTTTACTGAAATGAGTTGAGTGTGTGTCACCTTTATAATTTGCTGATAATATCTTTTGATGAACAAAGTAATTTAATGAAGTCTAGTTTTTCTCTTTTCTCTTTTGGTACCTATGTTTTTAATATATAGAAAAAAACCTTTGCCAAATCAATGTTGTGAATCTTTCCCCCTATGTTTTCTTCTAAGAATTTTATAGCCTTAGCTCATACATTTATGTTTTTGGTCCATTTTCACATAGTTTTTGAATGTGATATAAGCTAAGGTTCCAATTTCATTCTTTGGAAACTAGGTAGCATGTGGATATCTAGTTTCCCAGCAGTATTTGTTGAAAAGATTACCCTTTCCCAGTTAGTGGACTGAACATAAGTATGGAAAATCATTTAGTTGAATAGGTAAATTGATTTCTAGACTCTGTGATTTTTCTTGAATTACGTACTGTTGCAATGCCAATACCATACTACTTGGTGAGTTTTTTTTTTAATATGACTTAACAGAACAATTACAGAATTTGTTTAAGATGTCTGTCATGGAACAGGATGATGAAAAGAAGGCATTGAGTAGTATAGTTAGAGGCAATAGTTTCAAAGTAAAAGTTATTTTTTCAATTTAAATTGTTTACTAAAATGTTTTATCCAAAAAATAATGAGTTCTACGTGTAGTTTATAGAGCTATAAAAATTAGGACCAGACTTCTATTTTTGTTTTATCTTTACCCACCAGCATTCTTTTTCTCTTTTTTTATGGGAGGATGAACACTTTAAAGCAAATCCTCGCTATTGTATTACTTCTCTCATAAAACATCATACCATTCACAGAAAATGGTTATCTTTTAATTTTAATTTCATTTTATTTTAAAGAGAGAAAAAATAAAATGAAATTTCGAAACATGATAATTAGGACAAGGGATATAACTCAGCAGAATAAGTGCCTGTTTAGCAAGCATAAGGTCCTGAGTTTGATTCCTGGTGCCAAGGAAAAAAAAGAGAGAGAGAGAGAGAGAGAGAGAGAGAGAGAGAGAGAGAGAGAGAGAGAGAGAAAGGAAGAAAGAAAGAAAGAAAACAAACATGATACTTAGAGGGTAACTAGTGATGATGGTTAATACATTGCAGATTGTTATCTTTAAATTAGTTACCCAGAGTACAAGATATCTGCATTTAATTGTCCAAACAATATTAGCACAAACCTTTCTTTTCAATGAGCTAAGAGAAATTAGTAGTATAACTATTTTCAGTTTCTTATGCCAGGGCAACAATATGATGTTTATACATCTGAGTCTAATTTATTTCATTTATGGTATGATCTCTACTTGCATCCATTTACCCTTAAAGGTCTCAAGTTTATCCTTTTTATGGCTGAGTAGTACTACATTGTATAAAAATAGTGTATCTTTTTTATCCATTCTTTGGTTGATGGGCATTTAGGTTTTTTCCAAGATCTAGCTATTACAAATTGTCCTGCTATAAACATGGGTGCACATGTATCACTGGTAATGTTTTTAATTCTCCTGGGAAGATATCCAGAAGGGGAACAACTGGTTCAAATGGGTCCTCCAATCCTAGTGTTTTCAAGAATCTCCACACTGATTTCCACAGTGGGTGTACCAGTCTACATTGCTGCCAACAATGTAGAATAGTTCCATTCTCTCCACAGCCCCTCCAGCATTTGTTATTGGTTGATTTCTTGATTATAGCCATTCTTTCCAGTGTTAGGTAGAATCTCAGTGTTGTTTTAATTTGAATCTCTCAAATGATCAGAGTTATTGAAAATTTTTTCATACATTTATTTGCTGTTTGTATTTCTTCATTTGAGAAGTGTGTATTCACCTCAGATGCCCATTTTTGGAGTAGGTCTTTAAATTTAGGAAATCTGATTTTTTTTTTTAGTGCTTTATATGTTCTCAATAGTAATCCTTTGTCTAAGGAGTATCTGGCAAACATTATTTCCCACATTATGGGTTGTCTCTTCACTCTGTTGGTGGTTTCTCTTGCTGTGCAAAAGGTTTTTAATGATATGAGATCCCAGGTGTTGATTCTTTGTGATAGTTCCTACGTGATCAGGATTTTATTCACAAAGTTATCTTCTACACCAATGTCTTCAACAGTTTTACCTATTCCATCTTCCAGCAGATTTAATGTTTCTGTTTTAATATTTAGATGTTCAACACATTTTGAATTTAGTTTAGTGCATGGTGAAAGATATGGGTCCAATTTTAATCTTTGGCATGTGCAAAGCCAGATTTTCCAGCACCATGTATTCAAAAGGCTATCTTTCTTCCAGTGAATGTGTTTAGCACCTTTGTCAAAGATCAGGTAGCTTAGCAGATCTGGAGTTATTTCTGTATCTTCTAATCTGCTCCATTGATCTTTAGGTCTTTTATTTATTTATTTATTTATTTGCGAGTGCCATGCTGTTTTTATCACAGTAGCTTTACAGTATAATTTCAAGTCAGGGATTGTGATTCCCCCTGTCTTGCCTTTGTTGCCCAGAATTGCCTTTGCAATTCTAGGTCTCTTTCAGTTCCAGATGAATTTTTAGATTGTTTTCTCAAATTCTGTGAGATAAGTTATTAAAATTTTGATTACATTAAATCTGTGTAACAGTTTTAGAAGTATGACTTTTGTTTTTTTTGTGGCACCAGGGATCAAACTCACAACTTCTTGCCTGCCAGACAGGCGCTTTAGCCATTGAGCTAAAACTCCTGGCCTTAGTTTTTTAAGGTAGGGTCATACTATGTAGCTCAGGCCAGCCTTGCACTCACGTTGTAGCCCAAGCTGGCCTCGAACTCACAAGGCTCCTCCTACCTCAGTCTCCCGAGTGCTGGGATTAAAGGCGTGCGCCACAACACCTGGCTCAGAAGTATGACCATTTTCACTATATTGGTTCTTTCTACCCAAGAGCAAGGATGTCTTTCCATTTTATAAAGCCTCTTCAATTTTCTTTTCCAGAGTACTATAGTTTTCAATGTAAACATCTTTTACATCCTTCATTAGATTTATTCCTAGGTATTTCATTTTTTGAATACTATTGTGAAAGGTGTTGTTTCCCTGTTTTCTCTCTCAGTGAGTTTGGTATTCATGTATAGGAAGGTTGTTCTATTTTGAGTGTTGACTTTACATGTAGTTATGCTACTGAATTTGCTTATTAAATCTACCAGATTTGTAGTGGAGTTTTTGGGGTCTTCTGTGTAAGGTATCACGTCATCTACAAATACTGACAATTTAACTTCTTCCTTTCCTGTCTTTATTCCCTTTATTTCTTTCTCTTGTCTACTTGCTCTGGCTCAGGTTTTCAGGACTATGTTAAATAACAGTGGAGAAAGTGAAAATCCTTGTCTTGTTCCTGATTTTAAAGAGAAAGCTTTCAATTTTTGTCAATTTACCATGATTTTGGCTGTTGGTTTTTTATAGATGGCTTTTATCAGATTGAGATAAAGATCATTTAGTTCAATTTTCTGTAGGGTTTTTATCATGAATGGGTGCTGGACTTTGTCAAAAGCTTTTTCTGCATCGATTGAAATGATCATATGATTTGTGTCCTTGCTTTGTTAATATGGTGAATTATATTTATTGATTTACATATGTTGAAACATCCCTGCATCTTTGGGGGAAATCCCACTTAGTCATGGTGTATACTCTTCTTGACAATTTGCTGCATTCTGTTTGCCTGTATCTTATTGAGAATTTTTGCATTTGTGTTCATTAGGGAGATTGGTCTGTAATTCTCTTTCTTGGTTGGGTCCTTCTTCAGTTTTGGTATCAGGGTAATACTTGCTTCCAGGAATGAATTTGGGAGTAATGCTTCCCTTTCAATTTTATTGAAGAGTTTGAGAAGTAGTGGTATCATGTCTTCTCTAAATTTCTTGTAGAATACAGCAGTGAATTCAGCCTGGGCTTTTCTTTTTTGATAGGTTTTTAATCTTTGATTTTATTGATTTATATAGGTTTATTTAGAAATTTTTTATCTTCTTGATTCAACTTTGGTAATTCATATGTATTAGGGAATCTGTCCATTTCCTCTGCATTTTCCATCTTATGAAGATACAAGTTTTCCAAGTAGTTATAGATGATCTGGATTTCTACAGGGTCTATGTGATTTTACCTTTACATTCCTAATTGGTGGATTTGAATCTTCCCTTTTTTTGATAGGGTTGGATAAGGGTTTGTTGATTTTATTTACTCTTTTGAAGAACCAACTCTTCAATTCATTGATTTTTTATATGTTTCTTTTTAATCTCCAGTGTTTTAATTTCTGCTCTGATCTTTATAATTTCATCCTGTGTACAAGCTTTTGGCTTAACCTGCTCTTCATTTTCTAGAAGCTTGATGTTCACCATTAAGGTGTTTATATGTACTTGTTCTGTTTTCCTGATATGGGTTTTTACTACTATAAATTTCCCTCTTAGGACTGCTTTTATTGTGTCTCATAAATTCTGATATATTGTATTGTCATTATCATTCAACTGAAAAAAATGCCTAATTTTCTCTTTAATTTAATCTGTGACCCATAAGTTCAGGAGGGTGCTATTTAATTTCCATGTGGTTATGAAGTTCTTGTGACTGCTTTTGTCATGGATTTCCAATTTCATTGCACTATGGTCTGATAATATGCAAGGGATAATTTCAATTCCTTTGCATTTCCTTAAGCATGTTCTATGAAGTAGGATGTGGTCTATTTTGGAGAATGTCCCGTGTGCAGCTCAGAAGAATGTGTATTCTGATATTGTGGGGTAGATCACTCTATAGACATCTACTAAGTACATTTATTCAAAAGTTTTGTTTGGTTCTAATATTTCATTGTTGAAATTTTTTGTCTAATTGACCTGTCTTTTAGACAGGCATATTGAGGTCCCCCAATACAATTGTATTACTGTTTATTTGATTTTTCATTTGCATTAATACTTGTTTTATATAGTTAGGTACACTGGTATTTGTTACATATATATTTGTGAGTATTGCCTCTCGCTCTTGGATCTTCCCCTTTACAAGAATGTAGTGACCTTCTTTATCTCTCTTAATCAGTCTTGGCTTGAAATTCATTTGTCTAAAAACAGAATACATATTCCTACTTTTTTTCTGGGTTCCTTTTGCATGGAGTATTGTTTTCTCTCCTTTGACTTTCAGTCTATGAATTTCTTTTTTAATTAAATGTGTTTATTGCATGCCACATATTGTTGGATCTTGCTTCTTGATCCATTCTGCCTGTCTGTGTCTTTTGACTGGTGAGTTGATACTATTAACGTTGCTGGTTATAGCCGATAGGTATTGACTTATCCTTGTCAGGTTATTTTCCTGTTCTTGTCTCTCTTTTTTTCCCTCCCTCTGTTTAATTGTGTGCCTTGCCTGGTGGGTTCCTTCTGTTGGGGTTGATGGAGTTGTAGTCTTTGTTATCTCTTTCTAGAATGTCCTTCAAAGTATTTTGGAATGGTGGTTTGATGGTTATAAATTTCCTCAGATGTTCTTTGTCATAGAAGTATGTTATTTATCCATCAGTTATGAAAGATAGTATTGTGGGGCACATCAATCTGGGCTGAACGTTGTTTTCCTTTAGAACTTGAAATGCTTCATTCTAAGTTCCCCTTGACTTAAGAATTTATGCTCAACTTTATGATTCAGGGCTTTCCTATATAAGTGATTTGTTTCTTTTCCCTAACAGCTTTTAAGAGTCTATTCTTGTGTTGAATTTCTGGAATCTTGACTATGATATGCCTGGCTGTAGATTTTTTTTTTAATCATGGCTAATTGGAGTTGTATATGCCTCAGTTATCTGTATGTCAAATTCTTTTACTCTACCAGGGAAGTTTTCTGCCATGATGTCTGTGAACAGTTTCTTTTATATCATTTGTGCTATTTCCTGCTTGTTCATTGACTCCAATTAATCTTATGTTATTCTTCCTTGTCTCATTTAATAACTGCTGGATTGATTTCTCATGGTCTTTTGCTATTTTTGAGAAATCTTCCTTTTCATGATCGCTAACTGAAAGCCTGTCTTTTATATCTGAGATCCTGTTCTCACATTAGCTCAATCTGCTGTGAATACTTTTCATGGAATTTTTATTCTCCTGGATATCTACTTGAATCTGCCTTTTGGATTCCATTTCTTTCCTAAGCTGAGCATTCATGACTTCTATAATTTTCTTAAGCTCATCTATTTCTTTTATTGTCTGTATCTGCTATAGCATCATTAAGCATAATATTTATTTTAGACACAATCTCTGCAGTTATCTGAGAGATTATTTATGATTTGATTTTTTTTCCAGAGTTTTGTCCAACTTTGTTGTTATCACTTCAGAGACATCAGGTGGGAGACTTTCAGATTATTCTACCTCATTGCCTCCTGGGTTTGCCTTTGATGACCTAAATATCTGGGGTTGCATCTTGTTCAAGTGTCTTCTCATTTTCTTTTCTTTTTTTAAATTTAATTCCGGGATGATGCTTGTAAATTGCCTATGGTGAGTTGCTTAATTACTAGTATTTAGGGCCCTTAGGTAATGACAACTTTTCTGAGGTATCTTTCAGGTGTAACTAGTTTTTGGGTTTTGAGTCTGTTGGATGATTCTACCTCTTCAATTTGTTGGAGATGAGAAGTTGCTACTTGTTTGACCCAGTCCCTGGTTCTTTGGCACTGTGCCACAGTATTTTCTGTGACCCTTAGTCAATCTCAGTCATGGAATACTAGGTCAAACAGCAGTTTGGAACAATTATGGCACTTTTGGCTATAGTAGTACCAATAGCATCCAACACAGCCTAGAAAATGACAAACTAAGTTAAACATTAATTTGCCCCTTTTATCCATAGAACTAGATTTGTGGTTATGAAACACAATCTAAAACAACTCAGAAAATTATATGCAGTATGCAAGTCACTAATATGTCAATTTTGCCCTCAGGAGTTAAAATTTAAAATGGGTTAAGAAGAAAATAGGTAATTGAAAGAAGAGAAAGACATTAGAAGTAAGGTTGGAGGATAAAGAGGGATCACACTAACTTTGGGAAACTGGTGGAGAAGACTGGAGGGAAAGAGAGAAGGAAGAGATCAAATGAAGAACAGAACAGGACCACAACCACAAAGAGGCTAGAACCCATGTTCACACTCATATAAAAACAAGATCAAACAATGAAGGAGAAAAAAAAAATGTCAAAAACAAAAGCCAAAAACCACCACCACCACCACTACAAAAAACAAACAAGAGAGAGAAAAAAATAAGTCCACTTCCGGGTTTGTCTCTGCTGGTAGACAATTTATGGAGATACAGTCCTGATCTATCCCAATCTATCCCAGCAAGCTAGCAGTAGCCCTTTAGCAAGGTAATAGATAATCTCAGTGAACCTGCACTTTCTGTCTGAGACCAACTCATTCAGCTCACTGTAATACAATACCTTCTCTGGGTCTGAGTCCAGCTGGGAGCCACTAGATGAAACTGCCAGCCACTCTGAGTTCTGATCTCAGCTGGCCCATTTTAAGATTGCTCCAAGTCAGTTGTTTTCTGATGGGAGCACTGAGCCCTTCACACTCAGCACTAGTTAGACCTTCACGTCCACTGATCCCCTCTACTGTCGCATCTCCCTGTGGAGGCCTCTGGGGTCACCAGTCAGCATGATCATCATATGTTGGGTCAACCATCCCTCTTCCACAGTGAGTCCCCTTTCAGGGAAAAGGTGCCACAAGCTACCTCCTTCTTTGTTGAAATTTCTATCTTCACTCTCTCTATGGGCCTCAATTTGTGCTTCAGATTCTTTCTGGGTCCAGGGGACCCACTTCCCTCCTTATTATCTTCTTCATGCTATCACACTATATCTGGACAGTGACTCTCCAAGATGCTCCTACTCAGCTGCTTACTGCTCTGCCATCTTTGGACTTAGCCTCAGAAAATGACTTTTTTTTTTTTTTCAGCACTGGGGATCAAACTCACAACCTTGCACCTGCCAGACAGGCGCTTAAGCCACTGAGCCAAACTCCCAGCCCTTGTTTTTTGAGGCAGGGTCACTCTACGTAGCTCAAGCTGGGCTTGCGCTGGCGTTGTAGCCCAAGCCGGCCTCGAACTCATAATGCTCCTCCTACCTCAGCCTCCCGCATGCTAGGATTAAAGGCGGGCACCACCATGCCCGGCTGAAAATGACTATTTTTAAAACACATACAAATAAAGTTTATTTTTAAGAATAAAAATTCATTTTAATACTGCAACAAGTTAGAACTGTATGTATTTGTCAGTATTTTTACACTGACCCTTAAAATCAAACACATGTCTCACTGGCATACTGCATTAAGTAGTTCATTGGCACACAGTTGTCATGGTTGACATGCTGTGGCTATACTACAATATCCTAGCTTAGCCACAGTGGTGCTGTTCTATGTGTCATCAGAGGGTTCAACGTGATCTTTTTAAGCGCACAAGCAGAGACAAAGGGGTTGTTTAATGTCTTGACTTAGAACTGTCACACTGCCATCTCTGCCTCAGGCTTCTGACCAAAGGATATAGCTGGCCCTACTGCTAGGAGTGAAATAAAAAAGTATATTCAGTCTCTATGACTAGAAGAATGAGAAGTCACCTGGCAAAGGAAATAAATTAAGTCACCTGCACTGAGATCCATGGCGGTTTTGAAATCAATCAAAAAGTTAACTTCTCTTGTTATTTTTTTATTTTTCATTTGTTACTTTCTTTTATGGGAGAATGAAGACAATGTCTAATCTAAGATGTGAGAGAAGTGGCAGAGATTTTTTTTTTCCTTAAAGGTGGTATATCTTTCTTTTTGGCATATGCTTAGATTCATTTTAATTCCATGAACGAATACTGGTGCTTCTCTGCACACACACCAGGTCTCCTTACTGCAGGCCAGATATCAACCTTATCATGGAAAATGGCACTATGAATAAACAGTATTTATAAAGTACTTACCGTTCACCAGACCCTATGCTCAACAAAGTATAGTTATCATTGTATTTAGTTCACCAAATAGCAGCCTAAAGTAAGTAATAAAGTCCTTATTTCACAGATGAAAAACAGAGAAATTAGTTTCTGACAGTCTACAGACTTTCTACCTGAAAATCAACTCTAAAGAGCAGATTCATAGGTGACAGTAGATCCATAATTGTATGTTAAACATGATTCTGGGCATGGGACACTATTCTGTCAAATACGTCAAAATAAATTTTCACAAGTAGAAAATTACAATTGTCAGAAATACTGTTGAGCAAAAAGCATACTGAAGCAATCATAAAATGAAGTAAATGACTAGTTACATTTGATCCTCAACATTGTTAGAAATTCACTAATTAGCCATAACTATAAATACTTGCTAAAAAGACCATAAACCCCCTGTTGAAGAGACAAGTACCATGATAGAGGATAACAGGGAGATACCTACCTTGCAGATTTGTCTTTTAGTTATATTTTATTTATTTTTTAAATATGTTTTTCAGCACAGCACTGAATGCTTAATAAATTTTCAGTGGAGGAAAATATGTAATATATAATTTAAATGATTAAGACATTTTCTTTTATTAAGGCACATAAAATGTCCTTTATGAGCTAAAGTCTTCACAAATTTTCTCTCATTAAAACAAATTTACAGTGGCTTCACATTGAGTAATAATGAAACCTTCAGATGCAGAAACACCCTGCTTTGCCTAGGTCTATAACCAACCTTACACTCAACAATAATTTTTTAAAACTGATAATGTGGCCATTTTGAACATAGCCTACATTTATTTGGATTCAGAATAAGATGTAAATGTTTTAATATTTGTTATGAAAATAATGTAGTGAAATAGAATAAACTGGTTTGAATGATTAATTTCACATGGCTACAATACTGTGCAAATTTAAATGATATTAATGCGTTCATTTTTCATAGTATTTGCATTTCTTAATTGTGAAAATCTGTTAAGCACTCAAATGAATCTTGATTTTGAGGCAATATGCAATTGAGAATTATTTAAAAGAGAACTTCAGGCTTAGCTATACCTCTTGGTGGAGGTCAGAATTCTGCAAGTTGGGATGCAAGGGGTCTAATTCAGCTGTTCATGCTAATGTGTTAAATGTTAGCAAACGTCACACTCAAAACCAATAAGTATACAGAGATGTTCTTTATTTAGAATTTCAGTGGACAAAGAAGAGCCTCAGTTAAACTTTTAGCAGAGTTATTTTTATGATGTGAATTATTTACACATTGATGTTCCCTGCATTGGTATTCTTCCACCTCCTCTAAAAATTAGTCCTTCTTTAAAAGTAATCTATCATCTGGAAATAAACTTTTCCAACAATTTTAAACCTTATAATAAAACCTTTTAAAAACATAAAATACTATATTTTTAGAGCTAATCACAATTGTAAAAGTCTTCATAAGATGCTATGTTTCCCTTGTAAAGGAGTTGGGTAACACCAGTTTATCTGTCAGGTAAGCACAGATCTCAGTGCAAAATTGATTAATACTGTTTTATGTGTTGGGAAGAAATATTAAATTCATGACAAAGGAGACTTTTGTTGTTGTTGTTGTTGTTTTGTTCTTTTGTATCTAACACAAACCTTGCACTTGTCAGGCAGGCGCTTGTGCTGCTGAGCTAAGTCCCCGGCCCAAAAGAGACATTTTTTATAGAACTATTCTCTGTACCATAAAGCCCATTTCCTCCTCTTTCATCAGATCCTTTATTTGTACTCTTAGAGTAAGTGAAAAACCTTTGAAAACTGATGGTCACATTGGTTTGCAGACAGTGCTGTGCATCTAAACTTAGCCCTAAGTTAGAAAAGCAAACAGCAAAGCTTTCTAGAATTATCTAAAACAAAGATGAAACCAGTAAATAGGTTCCTATAAGTCAGTTGCATGAACTATATGATATTTATGTTGACCCATTTTTGTGGTTATCCTTTCTTTCTGAAAATTTGCTGTTACGAAACACAGAGATCAGGGAAGGGTGTGACTAGAAGGATCATGTCAACTAGGCTTTAGAGCAACATGTTTTCTAATGTTGATGTGAGGGCTCGATTTAGGGCAATTCTTTTAAAATATATATATATATATATAAATTCAGTGTTTTATTTATAGTACTTTCTTATCATTGAGCCACAATACCTGACACTGCAAATTTAAAGGTGGACAGATTTATTTGGACTCCTAATTTGTAGGAGTTTCAGGCCATAGTTATCTGAGTCCAAGACAGGGTATCATGGCAGAGACACATGACAGAGAGGGGTTGCACATGGCATGGCAGACAGGAAGCAGAGAGAGACCAAGGAAGGGGGAGGGTGATACACTCTTCCAGGCCACAGCCTCAGTGCACCGTCTCCTCCACCGGCTTTACCTCCCAACATCACTAATCCATGGATGAGTATCTCACCCCCATGAACCGTATCTGTGGACACTCAAGGCTTTGCAGGGGTATCTAGATAACATTCAACTTCGGGTTCTTGCACCAAGGTGTTTAAATTATCTTTTCCTTCCATTTGGTAACCTCATGGTTTATGAATAATTTCTATCTTAGATAATAACAAAAACATCAGGGTGAATTTTCTCTCTTTTCACACCTTTACCCGTGTAAAACTTAACCAATTTTTAAATAACCTCTATACTATTTATAGTGCCAATTATACATAATTTAATTTATATTTCAAAAGTAGAGTTTTATGTCATGATCCTGGTTTCAAAAGAAAAAAATTTACAGAGATTTTCATTACCTCAGAGGTCGAATTGATCATGAAGATTTTCTAGATAAGGGTCACACAATTTCTGGAAAGTTCTATAACATCTGGAGATAATTTTCAGAAGTTTTCTCCTCATGAGTTCCATATTAAATATATGCTTTTCTCAGCAGTCCACCCTAGATTCCTTAGCATTTATCACTTTGCTATGTGCTCTACTCTGATAATCCTGAGTGCATACATGTTTCTGAGTCCTTACTTATTTTCAAATTTTATGCTTTCCTACTAGATATTGTGGTCCTTTTAAATATGAGCTATAAAATGTGCATCTTTATATCTTCTATGATTACCCGTTAAAACATTTTTATTAGTTGAAATAGTGCTCTGAAAATATTTATTAAGGCATTGTCATTAGGTGTGTTTGTCTTTGTTTTTAATGATTTTTTTCAAATTGCCATACTTGTAAGAGGTGAGAAATAATGTATATACAGACGGAGCTTGTGAACTACACTTGTATACTACCTTGCTCATAGCTGTTTTGCAACGCGTGTTTGGAAAATGAATAAATGGATGACTCATGCTATAAATGCCTAAGAAAGAGACCTAACTTTTAAGATGGCTTCTGGGCCCAAAGTCTTTAACTCACAAGAGTAAAACTCCATTGATTAATATTTGGGCATCATTGTATAGATGATTTTAATACACAACTGTTGTTGTGACTCATAATTTTTTGAAATTCTCTCAATTTACTTGACCTGCAAGCAGTTTTAAAACAGAGATAAGAAACTGAGTAGTATTAGTTTTCTACTCCTGTGTGAGAAATGACACCACAAAATCATAATTCAGTTTAGCAACTTAGGCATCCATTTATTATCTTACAGGCTTCTTGTGTCACACATTGGAATACAGGTTATCTGAATCCTCCATTCAGGGTCTCACAAGGATGTAACAGCAAATGTGGCCAGGACTAGGTCTTATTTTAGTCTTAGAGTTCTCATCTGAGCTCCTATGATTGGGGGAAGAATACACTTCCTTGTAGAACTAAGTTGTATGTTCCTTCCTCATACCTGAAGTCTTTGACCTCTAGGCCTTCTTTTAAGGGGGTTGGTGCTTAGGTCATAGACACATAGGATGATCTGCCCTTTTATTAGCTTAACTCCAACTAGGAAAATGAATAATATCTGAAAATTTTCCTTTATAGTTTTACACAATGAGATCCAATGAAGGGACAACATCGTATCATATTCATAGTTCCTGTTCCTAATCGAGAAGAGGAGATTTTACAAAGGCATGATTCAGTGAGTGTCATTTAACTGTCTGCCACAGAGAAAAAGTAGTGAGAATAAGTACTGCTTCATGAGATATATGTCTTAGTAATATGTGTGTATTTGTGTAGGTCATGTATTTATATATGAATGTAAGTGCTTGAGGAGTGAATCAAAATGCAAATATATTTTGTTGTTGAGTCATGTTCAAAACAATGTTTGAAAATCACAGGGATCAAGGACAAATTTAGCATTATCCTTGAATTTCCCAAAAGTAAAGAAATATCTCTTCCAACCATAAACAATGTTAAGCAGCTTTAGGAATTAAAATTCCACTCTTCATAACTAGGTATATAAATGTTTGCATAAATTCATTCAATCAGTCATTACTGAACATATATACAAGGCTTCACATTAATTGACAAAGATGTTGAATTCCTTAAGGTCAACAGTTGTTAGAGAAGATACTAAGTGTGCTGTAAATAAATGATCATTACAATACCAAATAAAATGTGGGTCAAAACTGTTAGGGAATTTCGAAAAAGAAAAATCAAAGATGAGAGTTCATAATTTGAAGAGGTTTTAGTATTACTGTATCTACTAAAGGAACATATTTTCCTTGAAATTCCCAAAATCATTACTTCAGAATTTGAAAACAGAAAAAGAAAGGAAAGAAAATATTAAAGAAGAGTTTGTATAGAAACTAATTTCTGGACCATGTGTCTTATATACTTTTAAGGAATAAATTCATTCTACCCGCAATTAAAATAGAAAAACTAAGGTACATTTCTATTTAGTTAGTTAGTTAGGTTTTTTTTGTTTTTGTTTTTGTTTTTTTTTTTGGTACTAGAATTGAACTCACAACATTGTGGTTGCCAGGCAGGTGCTGTGCCACTGAGCTATATCCCTGGCCTGGAACTTTTCAAATAGTATGTTTTATTTTCTGTAGTCTATTACTTCCTACAAATCCTTTCAAATCTCAGAGATTGAGTCTATGCCCGACTCAAATCACTAGTAGTTTTAAGAATCACTGCCTAACATGGTGGCATATCCCTATAATCCCAGTACTTGGGAGGCTGAGGCAAGAGGATTGCCCTGAATTTGAGGCCAACTTGTGCTACATAGTAAGTTCAAGGCCAGCCTGGACTATATAATAAGATCCTTTCTTAAAAAAAAAAAAAACTCATTGTATTTCCTGAGCTGGCAGTTTCTTTTGAACAAGTTGTGAAAATCCACCAAGTCAAGCAGAAATTCATTTCTCATCTATCACTGCCCGTTAGCGGAAGCCAGTGACCATGAAGAGACAATACATATTAATGATTATTATTGAGCACACAGACTTCCTAAACTGTTCATAAACATATGTCAGTTTTGCTAAACTAAAGCACATTTTAATGAGTCAATTTATTGGGATACAGAATCTGTTCTTCACAAATCCTGGAGTGGTGTGGGTCTGTTAGACCCTTTGTGATGCTGAAGTAAACATTCACAAAACCAGTTAGTGCATAAAGGGGGGCGGTTCAAATCCCATTTTGACACTTTTGCACACACGCGCACTCCTTGTCATTCATCATACCAACTGGGTAAGCACATAGATTGCTTCTTATATCCCTCAGAGAAAGGTAATGAGATGCACAGTCAGCTATTACACTGAAGTAAAAATTTACAGTAGAAAAATAAGGAATGGGCCCACTGAACCCATTCTTATGTTCTCAATGCTATGGGAATCCATCATACTTAGAAGTTCAGTTTGAAATTGTAATACCTTCAGTCTCTTCTTCCAATATGTTTTCCATCATCTCTATAAAAAATTGTTGAGTCTGCCTTAGTTAACTCTTTTCATTTCTGAGACAAAACACCTGACATCCAAAGTTAAAGGAAGAAAGGTTTATTGTAGCTCACAGTTTGTAGAGGTTTCAGTTCATAGTTGGCTGTTTTCAAGGTAGGATGGCGTGATAGAGGGACATCACAGAGGATAAACAGCTCATGGCACACAGAAGGCAGCAGCAGCAGCAAAGCGAAAGTGTCAGGCAGCAACCACAGCATCCCTCTTTCTTTCTGTCCCTTATATTCTATTCACTCATACCCAGAGCAGGAAACTCTGAACCCTAGCATCACCATGAAGTAATCCTACATCACACACATAATCCCAGAATCACACGCTCTACACCAGCCACCTCCAAAAAGCCCCAGCTATGATTGCATGAGGCTTTGAGAGACATCTATGCTATAACACGGTTTTTAACATAAAGGGATTGTTTGCAAACTAGCGTTTCTTTTTCTTTTCTTTTTTTTTTTTTTTTTTTTTTTTTTTTTTTTTTTTTTTTTTTTTTTTTTTTTTTTTTTTTTTTTTTTTTTGCGGCACTGGGGATTGAACTCACAACCTCACACCTGCCAGGGCAGGTGCTTAAGCCACTGAGCCAAACTCCCAGCCCTGGTTTTTGGAGCAGGGTCACACTATGTAGCTCAGACCAGCTTTGCGCTTGCGTTGTAACCCAAACCAGACTCGAACTCACAACGCTCAACCTACCTCAGCCTCCTGAGTGCTGGGTTTAAAGGCGTGCACCACCATGCCCTGCTAAACTAGTGTTTCTTGTTACTACCTTGAGACTTTCTGGTTCCTAATGAGATCAGATCCAAAATTAATAATTTCCTGGGTAGATAGATAAAGATATGTTCAGTTTAATGATTGTAAGCCAGTTATCAGGAACCTGGATGTCTGCAGTTGTCAAAAATGCCCCTCATTTTCATATTGTCTTAAAATTTCTGTCAATCTTTGCTTCCATGATTCATCGATGTTTCTTCAACCACATCAGTAGTATTTTTCTTGAAGAATCTCACAGAAATTAATAAATTTGTTTCCATTTCTATCTAGTTAATACTGTTGATTAGATTCATGGATTTGTGGGTTCAACATTTAGCTCATCAAAGTTTTGCTCCCCTTGAGATATAAAACGAAGAAATTAATTAAGCCGTCTATCTTCATCCTTCCTTCATGTTCTAACTCTGTTAGGAAAAACATGCACAAGATGCAAAACAAAAGAAAGAATTATATTTGTAATTAATTGATTGTTTTTTCAGCAATTATGTACAATGTGTAATTATCAAAAATTATGTTGAAATCCAGATTTTACATGAAAAGAGTAGTTCAATGTAGATTGACTAATCTAAATATTTTTATAAACTTCACTAAATCTAACTGAATACCTAGGATGACAACCTTGAAATACTTGAGTCAAACCCTTTATCTGTTGCTGCCCATGAGTTCTATAAAGATAGCTAAAAATAAATTGTTTACTCACTTTCCTGTAATAGAGATTTCAGTTCTCTATTTGTACAGCTTTTCTTAGTGAGGTTGCAGTTACATCCACTTCTGTGTGTATTAATGCAAAGAGTTCAAGGGTAGATGTCCTTCAGATAATTCAAAAATGCATGTTATAGTGGCAAAAGTTCAGTTTCAAATGAATAACCTGCACTTAGTACATAGTGACATTTAATTTAGACGTTCAACAGTATAGATTATTGGATCTGGGGGTTATACCTTGGCCTATAATGAGTGCAAAAGTGACATATGACTGATGTTATTGTTTGCAAATTATTATACTGCCAGCGAAGGTAACTATTAAAGACAATCAAATATAGCCCAGCTGTATAGTAAAATCATTACTTTCTGCAAATATCTTGTGATTTATTCAAAAGCTTCTGCATTAAGGAGGGCTAAATAATTTGAAAGACGTCCCCACTATAATCCGAAGAGGTGATGACCTCATAGATTAAATGGAATGATGAGTTTTTGTTCTTACAGTGACATAGCCTTGAAGACACACACTTGGCAGTACACGGTCAGCTTGATGAGATTAAAACAAGCCCTAGATTTGCATAGCATTTGGAATGCTACACCCTTCTTTGTCAAATAGAATTCTGACACCATAGATTGATTTACTCTTGAAAATATTAGCTTGTAATGATACAAATTTATAGTATAAAATTATGGAAAGTATTTGCCTTATTAATAGCTCATGCTTTCCAAATATTTGTTAAGGGAAGCTTCTATTTGACTGGATTATAGATCCCTCAATCTCTGCACTTGTAGTATATACAGATTCCTTACCACAATAATATTCTCTCACCACTTTCCCTTTCATCTCCCCAGTACCCTGCATTACAAGAACAACCCAGCAAGGATAGTGATAGGAAACTTTAAAGATGGTCTCAGGTTTTCAGGTATCTATTACTAGTATAAATGAGCTTATTGAGGTTTGTCAAGACTGAGTGCCTTGACTCATCAAAAGAATAAATAAATAAATACCTTCAATTCTCTAGTCCACCTGCTCATTGTAAAGATTAATAGCATATTTAAAATTTCAGTTTTCCAAGGGCGCTCTTCCATTGTTCCCTCTTGTACCACAATGCTGAGTTTGTATTTAAATGTTTCATTTTGTGCATTTCAAACTGTCAGGCTGAAGAAATACCAATAAGTGTGTTAGGTTTAGATAATCGAAAATTCCCTTTACTCAGCTTCTTCGTCTATATTTATCTGTCTGACTGTGAAATCTATTCCAAGAGTATTCATCTACCACCCAAATCTATTCACCAAGCATCAAGACTCATCAGTGAGATGGAATAATGCCATTTAATTAGTCTTTGATATACAGCTTAATTAGGTCTTAATAAGGGATAGTGCATCCTAAAATCAATTATCTTGCTCTTTTTAATAAGAGCAACTAATTAGTAGGAAAATCACCACAGTTCTCTTTTTATCCTGAAGCTTTCCATAGTGCTAAGAAAGAAGGTTATGAAGAAAAAAAATACCCTCCACAATATTTGGAAGAAATGTCAAACTGAACCTGAAAGGATATACTCAAAATAGTTGCAATAGGTTAGAAATATTTTATAGATAATGCAATGCTTCCAATTCAGCATCTTTAAATATTTCACAGTATTTTTGTCCATGCAAGAGCGAAAAGTCAAGTGTTTCCTTCTCTGTGTGTCGTTCTTCCCTTCGTATTAATGTAAGTGTGCCTGACGTAGGTAAGTCCACTGTGACTATGGTTCCAGTGGTCCAGGGACCATATTTATAAGTCATCTAGTTAACAGGTGCCTCTTTTGCTCTTGCTTAAGAAGCGCCCTGATAAATACAGATATATACAAGTGGCTGTGTGGTTTTTCTCTTTGAACTGTGTTTCTTCCAAAACAATCCATTCTGATTAGCTATAGAATCATGATACTTATAAATTTACACAACATATTAATTTGATTCCAATTCCCATTATAAACATAAACCCTGCTTAAGCTGTCAAGTTTGGGATGTGATTAAAACAGGCAAGTTCCTAGGTCTCCCTGAACTCACATTTTAATGAAATAAGATACAAAGGAAATGAAGACCCAAACAAATGTATAAGAGAATTTCTAATAGCGGTGGCTGCTTAATGTACAAGCAAATATGGTACTGTATTATGTGAGAGAGTGACTGGGGACAGAAGATAGATTTGCGAGAGGAAGAGCAGGAGAGCAGGAAAAGGTCTCTGAGTACCTGAGTCAGGACAAGACCTAGCAGAAAAAGCAAAATAAAAGCCCTGGATCAGCAAAAAAGCATAATACATTTGAACAATGTGAGAATGGCAACGTGCCTGGGTATGAATAGCAGGAGAGACAGTTAGAAATGAGGTCATGTGGCATGTAGATATCAGAACAGGTTGGGCCTGGTCAGCTGTGGAAAAGAATTGAGATGCTATTTAGGGTGATAGGTATAGCGGGTGGGTGTGTGTGTGCGTACACGTGCACGCATGCAATTCTTTCAACCTTTCTGTATGTATGTACATTTTCATAGTAAAATGATCAATTAAAAAATCAATATGATTACCAAAATGGCCAAAGTAGGTCCAAGCATAGGTGATAGTAGCTTAAGTGAGAATTTTAGTAGGAGAAATCAAGAGAGGCACCTTTCCTTCAAATTGAAAGATCGTGTTAAAAATTAATGTCAAATTATGTAACCCCTCTAGGGGAAAAATATCTCTGATGGTTTTCTGTTGCATTAAGAGTAAAATCTAAGTTCTTTCACATGTAACTGAGTCCAGCCTTTTGGCTTCTGTTGGGCAGCAGTGAATGAAGATGAATTTGTAGGGCCCCATATAAAATGCATAATGATTTAATGTATACAAGTAGACAGACTTTCTTTTTTAGATGCACTCGTTATTATAAGATTAAGAAAAGAGATCAAAGAGCCAGTGGGCCACAGGTCAGACATGCCTGGGAGAGCCACTTGGTGAAAGAGAAATTTAAGACTGAGAGAGTGACCTTGTGAAGTCTGTCATGAGTTAGATGTGTACTTCGTGGCAGTGAGACAATCAGTGGAGTGTAACTGTGTTATGCTCCTTATGAAATGAAGCAGCAGTGCAATATCCTCCCAGTTTTATGTGACACATTCTAATTTAGGCATGCTTGAGGATCTAGGACACAATGTAGAAGCCATAGTCAGGCTTAGTTTAGTTCCCACTGGAAAGTTACTCACTTCAGCATGTGACCAGCTTCCAGGAAATGCCTTCAAAGAGTGGATTCATAGCAGCTCCTTGATGCTGGTTACATCGTGGGAGCACACACTTCATAAAAGACAAAACAACAACAGAACCTTGTTGAAGAGCCCAGGTATCAAGCTCAGAAAGGTGCAGGTCATAGACTCTATGGCCCCATACGCAGTCATCAAAGTCATGTATAATTACTACTTAGTAAAAACAACTCTATGATAAGAAGAGCATCTATACCAGGAAAAGGGAGCACATGAAAACGTTTCTTTGGTACTGAAAGGTCTAAGCAGCCACTTGCATACCTCAGTAGTATGCAATTAAAAGATGCACTGAGTTTGATGATGGTATAGTTGTACGTCTTTGCTAATGTGACAGGATGTACTGAATCTCGCATTTTAAGTTTGTGGATTGTGTGGCATGAAAGTTTTTAATTCAATAAAGTGGTTTCACTATTTAAAAATAATAATAAAAGTATGCACAAATACAGGCACAACTTGGGCATATGTCACATTTGAGGAGTCCTTACTCAACTACATCTCTCAGTGAATTTAATCTATATTTTTACCTGAAACCATTTAAGAGAGCATGATTTCTTTTATAGAACTCATTTAGTCTTTCCTGGATCATTGAAGGAAACAAAAATCCAAATATCAAAAAGCATGTTAAACCATAAAGGAAGTGCTAGAGGTTTAGTTTGTTACTCCGACTTCAAAGGCTTGTATAATAAAGATGAACAGGTGTATTCTTGCTTCAGCTTCCCCTTCCACTCTATATTTGCTGCTGCTTCTTCTAGTCTTGCCTTTTCATAATAGTCACTGATCTTAGCACACAACTACTATTTAACAAATCTTACTTGCTCTGTGACTTTGTTTTACCCTTTCAATATGTTAGACTTAATTCTGTGAGGGAAGAATTATTCTGAAAGTGAGTTCTCATGAGGCCTGGTAAATGGTTGCCTTCCTGTGATAGCTAATCCTGGCTCAAATGTTGAGCCTGATAGTTCAAATCCTGGCTTAACCCCCCGGGTGAGAGTAGCTGGTAGACGGGAAGAGTGAGAAGGCTACTGTGAAACAAACTACTTTGGAGGTGCCATGGAATAGAAGATCAAACTTTCTGACCTCCCTTAATCCAAACACAATGAGATTTTGGGAGAGTAAGTAAGGAGATTTAGCAGGGAGGAATGGGTGATTAATTATTATATGAAATGGATAAGCAGTTACACATCTTTCTAAGGAAATGATTGAATTGAATGTGAACTTTCATAAGAAGCTATGCATTGAATCTAAGCAAAAGAAAAGCACCTGGGGGCAATTTTAAATGTAGTATAAAAATTAGAAGGTAGTCAGAAGGAAGTTTACAACTAAATGGCTTAGGTTTATTCAGATCCTGCTTGTATAAGCACATAAACCACCTTCAAATTCAGCCCCTGATACAAAGTTCAGTTCTATGAAGCAATGGCTAGTGTGTAGGTGGATAAATGAATGAATGTGTGGATGAATTGTTACACAAATAAAGGCAGACTCCTGATAGAATGACTGAAGATAATTTTGATCCTAAAATAACAATATTGGTACATTTTAGAAGGGGAAGTCAGAATTTGTCTTCATCACTGTGGCCATATGCAGGAAACAGATTTATATCCAAAGTCTCCAAACTCATATCTCAGACAACTTGGTGAAATGTCACGTTTGCATTGTCCAGAAAAAGCCAAAGAAGTGTTAACACTGGAAACTCTGAGTAATCAACACTTAGGAACTGCCTAGAGAAACTTGGCTCCGGTGGCAAGGATGGAAAGGTCTTTGGTTGACAGAAGTCTTAACTGTTGGCTCTGGGTGACTCTGCCCTTTGTTTCCGAGTGTCAACTCTGTAAGGCCTCCATAATGACCTGCTTCAGACTAGTTATCACTTCAAAACAAGATTTCATGCTTGTTGGATTATCTTTTTATCGGTGTGTAGCAGTTTTGATAACAGGTAGGTGACACAGTTAAAAAATCAGCTGCGAAATTCCAGATTTCAGCTCCTTTGTTTTCCTTGTTTTCTGGCCCTGGGTGTACAAGTTAAAATCTTTAGCCTGCATCCCCCGATGGACTGTGATGAACAATTGGAGAATTCACTGAAAGAACTCAGAATAATGTTTGGTGGTAGCAAGCCCTGTAATGGTTATTGTTCTTATTTTAGGATTATAAAGAATAGTTTCCTTCTCTTTTGTATTACTATATTTTATAACTGAACATAATGTTAAGAACTTAGATACTATGGCTCTTTGCATCTCTGGTAAAAGCATTTTTCTCTTCTCATTATAATTGGACTCTTTTGATATATTTTCACTGACCACATAAACCTTGAATGTTGATATGTATCAGTGTTTTCACTGTAAACTTCCATTCTAATCCCAACATCTTGTTTCAACTATATGTTTCAGCATTGTATTTCTCCAAAATTCAATGAGTAAACACATCTCAATAGCACTTAACTCTAGGCAACTAACTAAATAGTTTTAAGTATCTGTTTTGTCCTCTTTAAATTCACAAATAGCATGATTTGATGCAAGAGTAAAATTGGTATTGATTACAGGGATGATAGAAAGCATGAGAAATGCCTTTGCCATGGGTTTATTTCCTTCCTAGTAGAGATCTATGAGAACAGAAAGCAGAGTGAACCTGTTTCTATATATGGCTCTCGCTACCATATGTTTCATGAAACCATTTACAGCTTCTTTTGCTATTCTCTTTAACTGATTCCTTATTCAGCAAATAAAACCAAGATACAATTAACCTTGTGAATAGTTCTTTAGGGGGGACATATTTAGATTTGATTGGGTCTCAGTTGGGTCACTCTCATTGACCTGAAGGGCAAAAAAGTAGCATGCTGACTGCTTTAGGGTAAGTAATATTGAATTAAATCTCTTCAGAGACTAGTTTAAAGCCTGGAAAAGTCTTCTAGCTTAAACAGTAAGAGATAATTGGAGTGTCTTCTGGTATCAAGCGTTTGAGTACAAATTAATATTTTGGTGTGATTGCTTGTTGTATGTTTTTAAAGGATTCCCATTGAAAGTCTATTTAGTTTACACACAAACCTCCCAGTTATCTACTGAGAACTGTTGCAAGTAGCAGTTCCAGTACTAATTACTGGATGGACATTCTTTCAGAATGTTAAAATCAGGTTATGTTTTTATGGCACTTTAAACAAGTATTACATGAATCAGGGTATTCCAAAAGTTAAATGCCTTCTGAAGACATATATTTAATTGAACTTCTATAGAACAGTCTTACCAGTTTTCACTTGTTTTGAGATAAATTTTCTGTTGTTTTCCTGAAGAATGACTAAAAATATTTGGAGTTTAGAGAGCAGAAAAGTGAAGGGCTAGAAGGGTATTTGTGAAAAAGAATAAAAGGGTCTATGAATCTGTACCCTGAATTGGGATAGCTCATTTAGAAGCTTTTAGTCCCAGTGAAATCATCTCCTTTTTTTTCTGTGTTATAAGTCTACTAACTTAATTAATGGTTTCAATTTTTTAAGAGTCAAGGTTTTCCATTCATTTTCTTGACTCTCCCAATATTTTTTAACTTTAAAATATTTGTTTCTCAAAGTGATACTCTAGGCATAAGAAGGACTAAGTCCACTAATTCTCTTGTGTCTTATATTAAAATGTAGCACCTTAGTTTTTCAAGCTGTAGAAGTGAAATAGTTGATCCTCAGTTGTTTTATCCATTTAGTACTGTAGATTGTGTGTTTAGGGCCTGTGACCTTATGTCTTAGTTACTTTTTCACTGCTGAGATGAAGTACCCAGCACCCACGTTTTAAAGGAGGAAAGGTTTATTTTAGCTCACAGTTTGTAGAGGTTTCAGTCCATAGTCTGGCTCCAAGGCTGTGCAGCTTGGCAGAGGGGAATAGCAAAGGAGCATGGCAAAGGAAGAAGAGTCTGTGGCAAAGTAAGCAGAAGGCAGAAGCCATTGACCTGCCTTCCATCTTTTCCTTTGTACTCCATCCAGTCTACCAGGTTTTTGGTTGGAGCCACTCATAAGCTGGGTGGGCCCTCCATCATCCACACCCAAAATTATGATAAACCAAGTTAGTTATCATATACCCTTAATCCTACTATTACAAACCTTGGATGCAGCAACCTCCAAAAAGCCCCACCTATGAGTGCATGAGGCTTTGAGGGGACATCTAGACACAAGGCATAACATCTTATCAGTTGACTTTAAAATGCTTGAGACATAAAACAACCAGTTTCTCAAAATGTGGAAAAAGAGGCGGTAGTGGAGGATCCCCACCAGTGACCAGCCCAGGTCTGTGGGTGGCGGCCAGCCCTGCCCCCACGTGCATTCTAGTGCTCATCACAGAGATTCCCTGCAGGTAGCAAGCTTGGTCTGAAGGTAGCAGCCCTGTGCACGCTCTAGGAGTGGTAGGGGAGGATCCCTGTTGGTGATCAGCCCAGATCTGCATATGGCGGTCAGCCCTGCCCCCGCACAAACCCCATCAGCCATTGGAGAGCCAACACAGGCTGGGAAAAGCAGCAGACAACCCTGTACCAGCGCACCCAATGGCCACCATCAGATATCCATAGCCAGAAGAACCAAAGAGTCTCACTTCAAAGAAATTGTAGCCAATGAGGGAAGTGCCTGGGACCCCAGTACCCACTTGTCCAGAAGAACCCAGGAATATGTCAAGACAAAGAAGTAAAAGACAGTCTCTGGCCTCCTGTTCAAGGAGAGCAAGTTCAGGAGATGCAAACACAGAAGAGACTGGGAGTCACACACCTGAAGTTTCTGAACTTTCTGGCAACTTAAGCAAAGAAGCAACTTCATGAGGCTATAAAAGAAATTAGAACAGAAATACTAACTCAGATTAAAGAAGAAATGAAAAATATAATAAAAGAATTGCTAGGAATCTCTAAAGAAGACATAAATTAAAAAATGAAAGAGCATAGGAAAATGAGGGAAACCTTGAATGAACAATACAAAAAAGATTTAGAATACATGAAACAGATTCAAAGAGATATCCAGGAAATTAAAAACTCCATTGAAAACTGGCATAACCACTTGAAAGAAACTGAAGACAGACTTTCAAACCTTGAAGACAGGTTTTCAGTTTGTGATTGTGAAAGGAAAGATCTCTTAAAAATAACAAGAAACCTGGAAAAAGAATTCAACAGCTGCAAGACAATGCAAAGAGACCCAACTTAAGAATAAAAGGTATGAGTGAAAAAGCAAAGGTCAACACAAATGACATTAAAAGTCTATTTACAGAAAAATATCAGAAAACTTCCCAAGCATGGAAACAGGAAGTGACATTTAAGCAAGTGAAGCACATAGAACTCCAGCTAGCCATAACAAAAATAAATCTACACCCAGACATATAATAATCAAGATCCCAGAAATTCAACACAAGAACAATGTTAAAAGCTGTTAGAGAAAAGAAACAGATCACCTATAAAGGAAAATCTATCAGAATCATGACAGATTTCTCAACATGAACCATCAAGTCAAGAAGAGCTTGGAATGAAGTATTTCAAGTCCTGAAAGAAAACAACTTTCAACCCCGATCATTGTACCCTGCATAACTACCTTTCAAAATTAACAGAGAAACAAGATACTTCCATGACAATGAACAGCTGAAGAAATTCATGATCACCAAACCAACCCTACAAAGAATACTGATCGACATTCTAGA
Organism: Dasyprocta punctata; assembly: GCA_004363535.1. Lineage (NCBI taxonomy): Eukaryota > Metazoa > Chordata > Mammalia > Rodentia > Dasyproctidae > Dasyprocta > Dasyprocta punctata. The sequence continues at coordinate 3,276 of RJWM01004085.1, read as the reverse complement.
GAGAGATAAAAAAAAAAAAGATCTAGAGAGAGATAAAAAAAAAGATTAAAAAAAAGATCCAAAAACTGTGGCAGAGAGGTATCACTGAGCGGGGCAGACAATTGAATGGAGAGGAAAAGTAGGCAACCAACAGCAGGAAAATAGCATGGCGGAGATGAGGCAGTGCATGTTGGCCATAACCATTAATGTAGGTGGCCTCAATTCACCAGTGAAAAGACACACAGGAAGAGTGGATCAGGTGACAGGATACATCAATATGCTTTATACGAGAAACACATTTAACTCAAAAAGGAATTCATAGGATAAAAGTCAAAGTAGAGAGGACAATACTCTATGTGACAAGGAACCAGAAAGAAGTGAGGGTAGCTTGTGCATTAGCTGCAGAGTGGATAAGAAAGACATTGCATTTTTATACAATGGAAAGCCACGCAGCTATAAAGATAGCCTTGAGGCTCTTTTAAGTAAATAGATACAATTTAAAATCACGTTCATGGATGAAATGATCCACAGTCACATGGGAGAACATCACGTTGTCTCCCTAGTATAAAAAACTAAAGGAGTTAGTAGGATTCAAAATACACAATGCACATTGTGAAAGGAAGTATCTAAAAAGGGAAGGCAGTGGCCATTGTTAATCTATTATTGTGATTTGAACCCCATATTGTTTTCATTATTCTGTTTAGTTTCGTTTTATTCTGTTTTGGTTTGTCTAATTTTATTATATTTGATGGCATGGACAGCTATTTCAAAGATAGCAAAATACATTATGGTAGCCATTATTGATTTCCTATTACCTTGTTTTGAAGCCCTGTATTGCTTTTATTGTTTTGTTTTGAGTGATTTTATTCTATTTTGATTTGTTTGATTGTATTATGTCAGAGGATATAGGCAACTACTTAGAAGGTAACAAGAGGCATTATGGTAACCACTGTTGTTTTACTATTGTTTTGAAGTCCTGTATTGTTTCCATTGTTTTGTTTTTATTGTTTTGATTCTGTACTATTTTGCTTGATTATATTATGCCTGATAGTATGGGCAGTTATTTTGAAGATAAAAAGAGGTATTATGGTAGCCATTATTGATTTCCTTTTAACTTTTTTTGAAGTCATGTACTATGTTCATTGTTTTGTTTTGATTGACTCTATTCTGTTTTATTTTGTTTGCTTTTATTCTCTTCAAAATAAAAAAATTTAAGAAAAAGGAAAACCCCAAATTTGATATTAAGTTATATTTAAATCAATGTCTATAAAATAGCATATCCACTACATTAATTATGTTTAATGTCATCAAAACCTTATAGCATTTAAAAATAATTTTCAGTGTAGGAGACTTTCTTTTATAGTAATTTTGGAAAATGTACAGTGACTGTTGAGGAATTTCAGCAAATCATAAATTAAGTTAGTGATGCATAGCCAAATAAGTTCCAAAGTAAAATTACAAACAATAATATTTGCCAATAAAAATTATTTAAATGTCAAGTATGAATGGGTGTTACTTCTTTTAATATGATGTGTGGTGCTACCCTTAAAAATATAGGAGCTTCTAGAGATGTTAAGGAAAGATTATAAGGCCCTCTCAAGTCACAGCAAATAGAGATATTTGTAATTTATCTCTTAGTAGAAAATATCCATATTAAAATTGAAAGCAGAATCTTGAAGATATAGTTTACATTTAAGTTTGGCAGCCCGATGCATCATGAGAGTATCACTGGACAGGAAAAACACATAGAAAATTTTATATTGCTTTCCAAATGTATATATAAGTGAAACATCAATAAACAATTTTTGGACATTTATATAGTAGACAATTAAAAAAACTGCTATTTTTGTACAAATTTTGTCTCTTTAAACTATGAAAAAGCTTTATTCATATGACATTGTTGCAATGCTTTATTAGACCTGCCTTTAGGAGACATATGCAATTTATAACTTGAATCTGTCTCACATTCTTTTCCCATTAACACATAAAAATAAAATGAATGACTTATCTGCAACATGATTAAAATGCAAATGCAGGCTGGCATTTAAAAAGTATCTCGTTATACATGTTCAACCCTATGATTTGAATTATGCTCAGGTATATTTTTTAGATTATTGTTAAAAACAAAACATAAGTACAAAACCTTTTCAAGAAGAATTCTAAGATACTATGGGAATGCAAGGTGAAAAAACAAGTTATAAAACAGTGTGAGAAGAGTTAGAGATATATGCAAAGATTTTCTAATAGAACACAAAGTAAGATAGATTTCAAAGTGATACTGGAATATAAGGCAGTTTATTATGCTAAAAAAAGATTGAGGAAATCAGAGAAAAATATCAGTTAACGTTTTAATTGGACTTTGTAAGGTACATGTGCAAAGCCAGTAGAATGAATGTTTGTGTGTTGCCCAAATAGAAAATTCCGACAGAGGGAACTACTTAGGCAAAGCTCAAGACTTGAGAAAAATGAACCGTATCTGAAGGAACAACAGGCATGTGGCAGAGTAGCTTGAGAGGGAACCAGGAAGGCACAGGGAGGGCAACTGTTGAAGGATCTTGAATTTTTAACATGCTCCAGCATTATTAAATTGCAGAGACAAGTTTAGTCATATTTGTGTTTTAGAGGTACACTAAAAATGAACTGTAAAAGGACAGATGTTAGAGCAATGTAGGTTACTGTCAGCAGGAATTGGAAATAAACCTCAAAGCATTGTTAAGAATGAAGATAAATAAACTTAGAGACAATCACTGTATTTAATGTGAAAAATACCAGAATTTTTTTTCTCTTAAGAGGACACTAAAATTGTAAAAGGAAGTCATGGATTGCTGTTACCTCATTTTTGAAATATTTTAAGCACCCCACACAACCTCTTTAAATAAGTTTGTGTTTGCAAATAGAAGGATTGTGGGGAATAGATTTTTCATACTGTAAATACTTTTCAGAGGAAAGCAGGTACTGAAGACTCGGGAGAGATGAGGAATCAAATATTTCAAGACTCTCAATGCTGTTTTTCCCACTGAGCGTGATTCATGTTTCCTTCAAGAAAAGAAGTGAGAAGAGATCTATCTTTCCGTGATAAAGCAAGTTAAGAAAAGTGCAGGAGTGTGAACTTAGGTGGGGTCGTAATAGATTGATTTTGGTTACAACTGGAATTGGAAAGAGAACAGATGAATAAAACGTTCTCATTCATTCTTCAGCAGGATATGTCATCACTTAGTGAGAAGTTGAAGCATTCATTAAAAATACGTTGCAAGCCGGCTCTCCTAGATATCCACAGACAATCTCACTTCACTATTT